>VZSC01002286.1:0-19665 GCA_013398225.1 Steatornis caripensis | reverse complement strand
CCTTCCAACCACTACCATTCTGTGATTCTGTGAAATCCCAGAAGGATCTGTGGGAGAAGCCATCACTGGCCCTGATCTGTGCTGGAAACAGCTCTTGGGTTTTGGGGAGAAAAAAAGATGTGTGTGTCTGTGTGTAATATATATACACACACATATGTGTCATTTTCAAGGTATATAGTCAGGCTCTGGTGAATTTCCATGGCAATAGGGACTGGAGAGAAAACACAAAAACTTCTCGATGAATAGATTGAACTTCTGTTTGTGGCTGGCAAAATCACACCAGTCTGCAGGCTGAGATGTAAAAACGTGGTACAACGGCTGAGGGGCAAACACAAGGTTACAGGGACGGTGCTTAAGGATCAGCCTTCAGTCGGATGTAAATACTCATAAGAAAAATTACAGTGTCAGTGGTTGCAAAACTGGTCCCAGAACTCACTCTCACTGTTTTCAGATCAACAGCTTTCCGTCTCAGTTACATTACTTCAGCAGCACTGCCCTTNTGCTTAAGGATCAGCCTTCAGTCGGATGTAAATACTCATAAGAAAAATTACAGTGTCAGTGGTTGCAAAACTGGTCCCAGAACTCACTCTCACTGTTTTCAGATCAACAGCTTTCCGTCTCAGTTACATTACTTCAGCAGCACTGCCCTTGTACTTTCAGCCATAGGGTTGGGTTCTTGTAATATATCAAGGCCTTTGCTTTCATAGCAGCGACGCCTCATTTGTCCATGGTTCGTCTGACTGGTTGGTTTTTTTTGCAGCTGGAGCTCAGTGTGAAGCCTCCTTCCACCTAGGGGGAAGACGCGCACATTCCCACAAAGCTGCCGTTGTTCGTGTTCCTGCAACCAGATACCATTGAACAGGTCAGCAGCTTTGGCATTTAACTTTGAATTATAGTCTGATCAGTGTGTTTTCAACAGAAAGCATCTATGAAAATGATCTATACTAGCCAAAAATACCATATAAAAAAAAATCCTCATGGTATGAAAAACTTCATAAAAACCTGCAGAATATTCTTCTTGTTGCCAGCTCAGAGTTAGAAACACGTTGACCAGAATTCCAAGATGGTCACGTTTGAATAAATGGATACTGATTCAGATTTGGTACGGTCATCACTGGAGCCACGGAAATTAACCAGCTTGTGTCAGCAGGTTCAGGACATAGGAAGCAAAACCTGAGGAAATGAGTGGGTAGTTCATATAATATGAGCACAAACTCAGCAAAGCTCGTCTGGAAACTGCTTGAGATGTATTTGCCCACACGATGGCAACGTAGGTTTAGAAAGTTAGCTGTGTCTGCTACACTGAGTGCTTGAACGCTGTTGAAAGTGTGTGTAGATTCCCACGTTTATAGACTGCACGCGTGTAGAAGTAACAGCTCCTGTAAGGAATTATTTTAATCTCTTTCCCATTAACTCTGCAAACATAATATGGACCATGAGGACAAAACTCTGTTCCTGGTGAAGTTCCCTCCCTGGGCTACGTAAGCAGGTGCTGGAAAAAGTCTGCCGTGATGGTTTGGTTTCTATCAGTATCAATGTATTTCTAGTTGATGCCTAAGGAGAAAAATGAAACATACAGAATAAGACAAACAAAACCTCTGAATTTAAGTTAGATTTTTCTTTTCTTTAATTTACTGTTAAAGGCTAATGGTTCTGTGGATGTTTTGTTTCACATGCAAATAGATGTGGGGTTTTTTTTAAGGGTTATGTTTCATATTGTCGCTCTGACTGTAGGATGGCTTTTCAGTCTGGAAATACAGGACTAGAGATTCTAGTCTAACTGACTTTGCACTGAGACTGACTGCCAGCCGGCTAAGACTGACTGGCAGAGTGACTGACCAGTATAATCTTCACAAACATATGATGGCTTCATGACCTCTCTTCTCTATCAAGCTCAGAACCAGTCAAAAGCTACTGAAGGGTCCCTGGCCTTTCTTAGCTCCAAGCAGCCGCTTTTGCAAAGATGTGTGCTGCTTTGCCCTCTTTCGTTCAAGTCTTGCCCATTTGTAACAGAGGTGTGGGTTTATTTGCCCTGCCTGTCAATCTAAACTGAGCTTCCTGCTGCTACTGGATGGTGTTTTGTCACTTGACTGTAACACTAGGCTGTAATTTGCAGGGCAGACCTACTCTTAAAGCCACAAGATACTAACAGTAAATTGCATAGATCATGTTCCTGCTGTGAAGGAATTTCCCAGTCACAGGCTAATACCCTTTCAAAGCCTTTTTGCACCAAGAGTGTGTAAAGTCAAGCTAGAAACCTGGTTCATAAGGGTGATAGTTTACAACACTCTTTAAATGACTAATCACTTCCTCAAGTGTATTTTCAGATGCTCTAACTGATCTAGTCAGTGTCTCAAGTCACTTTGTTTCTACCACTCAGAAAGAGAGAATACACTAAGAAGCCTTTTAAGGACATTCAAGATTACACTGGTACAGAAAAAAGAGGAAGAAGACACAAGAGGGTTCTGAAAACAATTGTGGCTCACATTTTGTGAACTAGTGATAGATGTGTATTTGTTTGCAGACTGAAGAAACAAACCCACAAAACACCAAGCTCTTTTAAGTACTGTATACATTTGCCTTGCATAAAATGGAGTAGGTTTGGGTTTATTAGTTTGCCAAGACTATAGAAAACCTAAATGGCCTTAGTTCGGGTAATTCTAATAATGCTCTCTTTCAGTTAAAGGAAATTATTGCAAGGTAACAACCTAGAATGCAAACAATGAGCTAAGCAGCTGTGTGCTTATATCAAGAACATGTTTTACCTAGATTATCTTTTAGTTTCCTTAAAAATTTTTTTTTCATATCTTGGGTTAGAACAGAGAGAAATTTTGCTGCTCATCAGTGTTGTACACATATGTTAAGGTTGCTACCCTCTGGTGGCAATGATCCCCCTTCAATATGATACATACCTTCCGCCATGTTCTTATTAAAGACTGGCTGAGAATGGGACCCCACTGTGATGAAGACTACGCGGGTAGAGAGATACAAATGATTTCTGTTCCAAAGAGCTTAGAATTAGCTGCATTCACACATGCATTGAGCACAAACCCAGCCCTCTCAGGCCACAGGCATCAGAGTATTTTGTGAACTCCAAAGAATGGTGATACCACGTCAGTAACACTTTTCAGCAGGGTATTTTGGGAGCATACTCCCCTTTTGGGAAGGGTAGATTGGGACCATACTTCTGAGCAAGCCGTTGGGCTTTGAAACTTTCTTCCAGCCCATAGTATTTTAAGTCACATGGAGGGAACACGTGTGATACTTTTAACTTCCCAGTTATTACTCAGCATTTTAGTTACATTAATTTGCAGAACTCTGGCCTTTGCAAAAGAGGTCATGAAAACAGTGGAGCTAAATTAAAAAAGACTCTTGTTCATATTTTAGGGTCTAATGAACACAAAAGTCATTGTAGCTCTTTTTCATGCCATTAGGCTCTATGTTCCCTGATTTAATGTAGACTTGAATCTTTACAAGCCACTTACGCTCACAGTAAGTGATATCCTGCAAAAATATTGATAATTAATGAAACTAGTCGTAGGCTCAGCCCACTGATCGTCTTGTAGTCTGACCTCAGCACAAAATTGCTTTGACTTTAAAAGGCATAGTCCAAAGGTACACACCGATGCCCTTTTATATACGTATTCTTCAGCTCTGTATTAGTAACCTAGCAGTTAGATACCTGATTGTCTTCTGGGTTTTATGAGATTGCCATATATGGCTAAAAGAGCAAGCCTGACTCTCATCAGCACTGCGTCCTTAGGTAGTCACAAAGGAAGTTCTGGGTTTTGCAAGCCTTTGCACTTCCCTTGGCAAAAACCTCTGTCTGCTAGTAACCAACTCCCATCTATAAAAGGAGAAAGAAAGGGTGCAGTGAAGAAGTGAATCTGATTATAGGTAAAGATGGTAATATATGGTATCTTAGAAAATGTACTTAATGATGCAGCCTCTATGTCTACAGCAAAACTGCAATGCCTAACTTTACTAAATTAAATTGTACTATATCGATCATAAAGGTTACTCTGGGCTGTGGATGAGATCCTGGTGTCTGGAAAAAATGCATGACCCGTAGTGAGGGGAGAATATGAAGTTCTCTTGGGCTGCCCTAACCTTGTCTTTCTTGAAATACTGTAGCATGTATTTTAAGTGGGGCTTGGATCCAGAGATTGTTTCCATCTGGTATTATTCTATGATTTTGAGCTGTTTCATGGGAAGAGCTAGGTGGAATTATTACAACAATAGTGAAAAGGTAGGGTAATTTATGTACAAAAACATTCTACGGCTTATGTGTGGAGCACTAATGAAAATATGAGATGTTGACTGTGCTGACTTCTGGACTCCACAGAACTGAAAGAAATTAAAAACTAGCTCTCTAGAGTGAGGAGAAGAGAGACTTTTGTTGCTTCCACTTTGGGAGAATTTGGAGGAAAACATTACTTTTTGTTATCGAGATTTTCCTTATAAAAAACACTCAAATTATCAGTTAGCCTAAATACATATATAGCTTAACAATCAAAAATGTTGAACTAGGACTTACTTTGTTGTTCTTAGAAGAGACTTAAATAAAGAAAAAACTGATTCCAATGTCTTTTACAAATCAGCTTCCTTTCAGTTTATTGAATGTAGAAAGCGCAGGGCAGCTGAGATACGAGAGAATATAGTTTGGGTCAGATGTTCACAAGATACATGCATAAGCAGTATGGCTGTTTATATAGCTGCTCCTGCTGTGCATACAGTTGTGATTGTTCATGCAACTGAGAAATATCATTGTGCATCAAACTGGAAGAATATCCACCTACTTCAGGCTGAAGGGGAATTCAATTGGCAGAGAGAATTCTTCCAGGACACATGTCTGAAGTCCTCTCCACTTCTGCAGGCTGTACAGTGGAAACTATAAGGCCTTCATGCGTCCCAGGTGTCAGGCTTGTGCTGCTCTGAAACTGTACCTGCTGAAATGGGGAGAGTTCCTGGTTCATCCAGTGTCAAGACTAGCTGAGAAGCTGTCTTGAACTCTGACACTTAACCAGTTTTGGGATGCTTATGTTGGCCATTTTAACATGCTTTTAATGTAGTTGGATATACAGCACTTACAACTTACTTCATAACAAGGTCTGTGGCCCAGGTTGGAGTATGAGATCTTTTACTTTAAGAAACCATCTGCTATAATCTTAACAAGAGTAAATTTAAGAAGGCAAATAATCCTTAACAAGGGAACCTTCTGCATGAAATATTCAATCCGTGATGCTCAGAAACTGTACACAACTACTTCTGTTTAGTTTCTGTTTAGCCCAGGCCTAGTTTGAATTAAATACAATAGATTATTTACTGCATTACCTAACTCTCTTGTATTGTTTGCAAAGGTTTGTAATATGTGTTTAGTAAAAACCGTAAAGGAGTAGGGCAAGTCTGTAACTGAACAAAGGAGTCAAATGGGAGAATTCTCTTTCTCACTGAATATCAATGGTCCTTGTTTTTGTTTCTCTTTTGTTTGTTTGTTTTTTTTTTTTAAAGGCTGCTTTCCATGAAAGAATTTTAGAATTTGTTCAGGGTATTTGTTCTAATAAGGAAGTTTTCCATAGAGTCTGACAATTCATAATTTTAGCTGTTTCCATATATAGTACTTCAGGATGAAAAGCAGAGGATCCTTTTGCTCTGGATGGAAACAGGTGGTCTCATTTCCTCAGAGCACAGCCTGCATTTCATCTATTTCAATTGCAATGTGGGCAACACTACGCATAGTAGCACTGTGGCCCAGATTTTTTGAACTGGATACGAACATAGATAGTCTCACAGTGTGCTATCACAATTGTATTCTTGCAGTCAGACTGTTTGGTCTACTGATCCAAAACCCTGGAGGTGTTAACGCCAGCAAAGACAATACGGTGGAAATAGAGTGAAAAAAAATCAAACAATTTTAGAGCAAACAAAAAAGCGCGTGCGTAGGAGATGGGAAAATCTCAGTAATGTTCCTGAACTCATTTTCACCCTTGTTCACCTCATTAATGCATACAGACTCTCTCTCTTTCTTCAAACAGTGGGAGAAAACCCCTTACAAACATCTTAGGTTTGTAGTTCCTAGTGAAGGAAGTCTTTTTCAGCAGGACAGCTATGGTTCTTGGCACTATACGGTATTCACACCCACCATGTAACAAGAAACCAGTGTTTTGTCATCTGCTGTATGGTGAACTCAGGTTTTGAAAAGAAGTGATGGAAACCTGATCAGGGCTTGTGTGATTTTAAGAGCCATTAATTAACAAATTTCTTTCAATTTTAGGGTGTTTGTGCAGCTAGCATTGCACTGCTTTAATTGTCACTTGCAGCTTTTTTTCCTGTATCACTAGCTTCTTCCCTGCCACCTGGGCTGGATTTTATATATTAATTTTCTTTATGTGCAGTGCAGTTTATTTTTCAACATAGCTTGTCTTTTTAACTACTTCCCTTATTTCTGTCCAGATTAAGAGGGTCTATGGGAGTCTAACATCCTTGGCTTACCTTTCTCTGAGTAATCAAGTGCCTGTGATGGGATGGCTATTGCCCAAAGCAATACTCGCCAAACCGGTGCAGATTATGGGAGCACCCAGTTGTTGCTGACTGCTCAGTGCTGGAGTCTCTGCTCCAAGAGTAGCTGGTAAAAGGTGAGACATCAGATTAAAGGATGAGAGACGAAGCTGTTTCTGCCTCATGCCTTTCCCAGAGGTTGCTGCCTTCATGGCTGCAGCAGCAGTTTGCAGCCATGTCCCTGTATGTTGCAGCATCACCAGATTACTCCAATCAGTTGCAGGGTTTTCTCAAAACTTGGAGCTATAACAGCCTGGTCCTGGAGCAGCTTGCTGTGGTCCAGCTGTCCTGGCTACCAGAGCTATAGGATCTGGGAAGAAGGTGGGGCAGTAAATTGTTTCTATCTCTCTGTTTATCCTGTGTGTGGGTAGTCCAGTACCTTCACAAATCAAGTGTGGCAGAGCTCTCTCACATATGCTCTCCAGAGCAGAACATACCAGTCTTCTCTTTATTTTCTGTTTTCAAGTGGTACTTTATTACATTAGAGTGAAACCATCATTAACAACAAATGGTCTTAAACAGTAAATCCAACTATTCTCCACCATATAATGATCTGTCTCAAAGGTCAGATTGGCCTTTTACAGCTTGGGCCCTATTATACCTTACACAAGCAAGAGGATAACATGCTTTTATACTGAGTAAGTTACCAGTGAGATCAAGATCATAACAGAGAGCTGTGATAGCTTTGAAGAGCTGCCGTGTAAGTCATCGGCTGTTAGCAGTGACTCAGAGCGTGTGTCCCCAGACAGGGCTCAAGTTGCAGTTTAAAGTGATGATTTCCAACATGCAGCAGGAGGTATTTCACAGATCAATGTTCAAATGAACAAGCTGTGCCGGGCCTTTAGGTTGGGGTCTCTGCTGGCAGCTGTCATGGCGAAGAGGAGATTCAAGGTGGGGTGGGAAAGAAGGTGAAGCAGTGGAACACTCTGTGCAAATGGTTGGGAGCCACTGGGGAAGTAAAATAAGCTCCTGAATTAAGAGGTGGGAAAACTCTGAGTGAAAAATGAAGAAACATTTTTTTCAACGTCTGTCCTTGTCTTGCTGTATGGCTTCAGGCAGGTTAGTTGTTCTCTTGTAGTCTCTCTAGCTTCTTGGAGTCTGCTGCAAGTGTGCTGTGGCAGAGATTGTCCGTACAAGTCTTGAAAGAGTGCAGGGCATAATGGCGCTGATTTTACTCAAGTGCTGTAGCAATCCACTTTCTAAAAATACAGGGGGAAAATAGCAGTGATGTTCCAGGTACCCCTGGAACCACCTTTTATTCTCATCCTGCAGAAGGAACTCCCCTCCCTTAGGTACCTGCTTTCAGAGCCAGCACACCTGCCAAGCCGTGGAGTTGCACAGAATAAAACACGCTGGTTCCAGTAGCTTGAGGTGCACCGTAAACCCCCTCACACTCAAAAGCAGCCACACAGCTGGCAGGAGCATGAGGCGACCACCAAAACTGTGGTTACACGATACCTATGCCGCTAGGAAGAGCAGGCTGTTTCTATGGCTACTACTGCCTTTCTCTCAAACACATGTGCCATTGGTTCTGACGAGATCGTGTTGTATTACAGAAAATAATTACTCATGTACTGCTTTACACTGCAGCATTTGTTGAGCTAGTAGATATCTGACTTCCTATAATAAAGACATTTTCCACTGGATGTGCTGTTATAAATGGGTAAGATTTTATTCATCTCTGAGTTACAAATGGATCCAGTTTGGCCTCGAAAATTCTTATTTGAAAATTCTCACAGTTTCCATGACAACAGGTCTGATTTTTGAGGCTATTTCTTCCCCTTACTTTATCTTGGGCCGGAAAGAGTTGCTGTCCCTTTCCAGTAACAGTGTGATGGGCAAGCAAAATGATTGCCTTGAAGGAAAATCTGCAGACCTGAAACCAGAAACGTCAGTCAGTTTTTTGAAACACGAGTGAGAAATGCATGAGAAGAACGGCACCGCAAACCTAGCACGGGCTTGAGTCAGATTTTTTGTACACAGAAACCCAAGTGCGTATGTAACCCCAGAAAATGTAGTCATATACCACACCGTTACATACTTAAACTAATCCAGTAGCCCTGAATAACACTATGTTGGCACATAGGACAATAACCAAACAAAGAGGGTCTATCCAGTCTGTTCATATGATAACTTTATATATTAATTAGTAGTGAATGCACTTCATTGTTTGAAACAGACTCTCACTATCTATATATTTTTCCCTCAGTAGATCCCATTTTCAGTAATGGACTGCAGGGACTATCTCTTTCATAGATGAGTCACGGGTCAACCATATTTCTTCAATGTGAAACAGTGCATTTGAGACTGTTTCTAGTGATTTTTTTCACTTTTAACATTTCCAGAAAAAATGAAGGTAGACAGCTGCTGGTACTCCAGGGTACAAGTGGTTTAGTAACAGCTGTTCTGAAACGATAGAGGTGTTTTTTGCGAACTCCTCGGAAGATCCCTGGGGAGGCTCTTGGCTCCCTTTTCCTGCAGAGAAGAATCATGATGTACTTACACCTTTGTGGGTAATAAGTACCTTCAAATGTGCAGTCCGCTAAGGTTGCAGATGAAATGTTTGCCTTTTGTTTACTGTAGAGTTATTCTTAATTTAAGTGGGTAAAAGACGTTATGGAACCATAATGTCTAAGGTATCATGGTATTATGGCATAATAATCTCATTTGCATTTGAGCTGGGAGCAGCATGATAAATCATCTAGCTGGTGCTTAAACTGGTACAGGGTTGCTCCAAGTGTTTAATCCAAATACTGGGGCCTCCAGCCTACCTTTTGGAGAGGAGCATCCAAGTGTAGTTTAGGTATTCTCCATTAAGACAGAAGGCAGAAATATCTCATTTAGGCATGTTTTATTGATGCTATTGCAACCTGTGCGAAGAGACATCATATCTGTAATTTACATTAGAAGCTAATCTTTGAATCCTGAACAAAGAACTCAGTAGTCCCTTGCTATGCAATACCTAATGCATCTTGTAGATTGCTGACCATACATAAGCATCACTGAAAGCCAAGCACAGTTAAGAGTGAATCAATATCAGACAGAACACAAAAGTGATTTAGTGATTGCCTTAAGTAACCACACATAGGTTTTCCCTTTTGTCGTGACTAAAACGTGATGATCAGCCTGCTGTAACAGCAAGTCCCTTGGTGAGAATGAAGTCATAGCAGCACAATTTCGAGCTGCACAGCCAACTAGAAACAATATAAACACTCTTGTTTTCTGTGCCCTACTGTTACATGTAGGGGATTAAAAAGTGAGTCATTTGCTGGAAAACATACTGATCCTGTGGCAGTAGGATGACTCTTAAGAAAGCTCTTGCATTCCGTAAAGGCTAATTGTAAGAATGGTAAGTGATGATTTTTGCTTTGACTAAAGCAAGGACATAGAAAGTAGACACAATCGAAAACAGTGAAACCTACACAATTGCATATTGCACCTTTCACTTTCAGGTATGAACTTTTCCTTCTCTAAATTGCCATCACACTTAGAGCACTTTCATGGTTTTATAATCCAGGGCATTGGAAAAGACATTATTTTTATGTGTTTGGGTTTGTCTTTATTTCCTGTAGTACAACTTCATGCGATATTGCACCCCTCAGAAGTATTGAATTTCTAAATGTTGTTTGTGGCACTGTCTGAAAGTCCCTCCAAATAGTTAACTGATTCCTGCTTTTCATGTAGCCTAGGGCACGTTTAGAGGAAATAAATGTAACATGAGTTAGCCATCCTTAAATAATCTTAAAGCAGGGAGCCCTGCATTAACAGCAGGCTGATAATAAGCTCTCCACTGCTTTCTCTGGTATAGCTTTTCTCATGATTTTGAATAAATTTATGAGCTGTCATTTATTTGTTTGTTTGCTTTTTCTCAGCTGGAGAATTTACTGTCTGATTGCTGAAGTAGCAATTATTCCTGTGAAATTGAAACGTACTGTCTTAGGATCACAGACATAGAAGCTAACGTAATTTGAGACATGATAAAAATTATTAAGATACCAACTCTATTAAGACATCTGTGATGATAGGTACTCTTTTTTTGTGCTAGAGGATAACTCCTATGTTAGAAGAACAGCAAAGAAAGGGGTTAAAAAGAACCAGCAGACTTGATCTAACCCTGTAATTTTGTATTTTTGCAGGTTTCTGCTGTCAGACCATCTGCAGCTGTTGTCGGTCAGCCATTGATCTGACCTCTGAGAGGCAGAAACCCATTCTGCTTCCCTAGCTGGTTGTTCAAGTCTTTTTATTCTAGCAATTCAATTGGATTTTATTCAATTTTGTTTAAATCCATTATATCAATACTTAATGAACAGAAGCCCTACCACTCTGCTCTGTGGCATCCCATTGTATACCAGCATTTTATTCTTTTTTGTGTCCTATACGTATTAATTTCCCTTAATCTTTCATACTAATGTATGTTTCCCTTTCCCATTCTTTTTCTCTTCTTTATTATTATTAAATGCCTGGATGATACTTAAATGTCAGAAAAGCCCTCAGAAATGTCACATGCTGGAGGAGAACACAACAGTTTATGTTTTAAAAGCCCTGAGCATGGTAGTATCTGCTTTTCAGGCTCTTGGGCTATTCTAGCCACCTCTCAGAACAAATAGATCTCTTGAGAGATACAGATTTATGTTGCTGATGGTGTTTTGATTTTGGACTTTGATACTGAAATTGGAGGTTCAGAAATGAATCTTATCTTCTCTCTGGTTCATCTCTGCCTTGACATGATAATGGGTCACTTGGAACCATCAGCTGGTTTCATTAATTATTAATGCTAACACATGGCAAAAGCAATTTGGAGATTCTCTGGATGTGTGTGGGTCTGTTGATGGAAATGTAAAGGGGGCAATTATCAATCTGAAAAATAAATGAGTGGCAAGCACTGAAGAGGAGGGGAAATCAGCAGAAGGCTTCGGCATAGCTGGAAGAATAAAAACGTACTCTATTTTACAGTCAGACGCATATATTAAGTTACATTAAAGTGAAAATTCCTAAAGCAGAGCATGTAGTTCACATGAGTATTAGGTTACTTGGCTGAACTGTGGTCTATGCAAATATGCATTTATAAACCTTTATGAGAATTTAGATACTTGCTGAGTGTATAGAAAAAGCAGTAAGCTATTCACTGTTAGGGAACCGTATACCTAGACAAACAAGAGTATAACTCTTGTCCATGCATTTTAGTAGCTTTTGTCTGTATTTATGCTGAGGGGAGAAAACAGAAGTCTTGAGACCATGGAATAAGAGCTGCTATATAACATAAGTGCTATTCGAAGGTGACTTTTAATTTACACCAGCCTAGGTAGTCTAACGAACAATGATACTTACTGCCTCGTAGAAAAGGAACTGTATGAATGTGCCCCATAGGGCAATACAATGGGAGGGGTTATTCCTGTGGTCTCTCCCTCTGTTCACTGCATAGACGCTGTGCATCCTAACAGGAGCTCAGGTTCTGGTAGTTTCAAAACGGCTGAAAAAAATCACGAGCAGAAGGAGCTCTCCATACATTTTCTTCTATCTCTCTAGAGGAAAAGACTACATTGACAAGCTTTGTGCACAACAGTAACTTCTTATTTGAATATCTTAAAGAACCGTTCCTGAGAGAATGGCGTGTTCCAAACCCTAGCCTGTGATGTATTGCCAAGGTCTGCTGGCCTCCTCTAGATGTTGACTGGATTCAGCTTCCAGGAGAGCTTTCCCTCCTGACAACCACAGGCCCCAGTGATAGCAGAGCCATCTGCAACACAGCTTCAGATAAGTCAGCCCAGTTTTCTTCTGCTTTATCTAACCGTGGTGGCACTGTATGGCAAGGCTAGAAAGGTTAACAACTCTCCCTTGCCCCCAAATTGCTAAGGAGGTTGGCACAGGGGAGAATAAAACACCAAATGTCTTTCTTCTGCTTAGGCTGCCACAGCTCATGCAATGCCACGGATTAATGAAACTCCAGACTGTCTGATGGGAGTTTTTCCCACAGAGCAAAATATTAACCAAGTCAATTGATTGCTTTTTAATTTCTTGAGGGAGTGTTCAGCCCACACATCCTATTAGGTGTCTGATCACAAAGACATGTCTGCTGTAGCAATGTTGTGTTATCTCACAAATGCTTTGAGCTACATCTTGAGCTGTTGCCTCCAATGGAAAAGGAAATGGACGTTCTTGCTCAGAAGACCTACCCGACAAAGAAATACATTCTTGTAAATTCAGTGTCCCAAATGTAGGAAATTACAGTGGCTGCTGCTGAAAAATGCCGTGATAAATCCCCATCCATCTGGAATATTTCCATAATCCACTGCAGATTGCCAATTAATTGCACGCTTAGTTCTATATAATAGGGACAGATAATAAACTGTGTTAGTGTAAGTCCCCCAGAGGCAGTGGAAATACATCACAATATTCTTAAATAGCATATTTTTATTAAAGCATGCCTGCAAGCTTCTGGCTGGTACCAGAAACCTGTTGTGCTAGGAACTGTACATGTAATGAAAGGCCAGATTTACAGCACATAGTCCTATGTAGTGAAGCACTTAATTGCGTACTTCAAGTACCAGTTTAAATAAACCTATCTATCTCATCTATTTTCTAATTAAACGTGGGAAATTATAGTGTGGCTTGTTGGGACACAAGGTTTTTAAATCCTCTTCTAGAGTAGAAGAAACTGTAAATACTCTGTTTTATTCTGTTAAGATTAAAATGAGACTTGTATTACAGCAAGATACCTTTAAACAATGCTGTGTGAAATATTTAGGATTTTACACAGATAAATAAATCACAGATTTTTTGCTAATTTATGGAGAAGCTTTTGTGGCCAGTTAGGATTTAAACTAAAATTCCTATTCATTAAACCAGTTACATAATGGGAAGATGTCATTTTTAAAAACACTTATATTTAATTTTGTTTGGATTAATCAAGTTTTTTCATGCTCTACTGAACATAATGTAATTGATGACCTTTTCCTGCTTACAGTAGTTTTAATATTTTACTGCAGTGTTTCTGGGAGGCAACTCAGTAAACAGTAATTGTTATCCAGGTGATAAAAAAAAGGGAAAAATCCGTGTTTTGAAATCAAGCCAGATTGTCACGGGATTGTTAGAATCAAGGAAAAAAATGCATCTTCACATTTTATGTTCATTTATTGCTACAGTTAGTTGTTCCTGCACATCAGTGACAACCATGAGAGTCGTGTAATTTTTTCAGTTTAAAATTTTTCTGGATGTCTTGTGTTTGTCTTGTATAACTGGTGACATTTTAGTACACGAAGTCATAATACTAGCTATAAACTCTGTACATCCATGTGAAAATCAGTAGTGTAATATCAGAGGCTGCACTGGTGCAGAGAGTTCATTCTAACTTGAATTGCTCTCAGAAAAGTTTGGATTAATCTAGAATACCTTGGAGGTCTCACACTGAAATGCCTCTGCCTGTAACTGTAACCTGTCCCAAAAACTGGCTGATTTTTTACTTTCCGAACATGTTGCTCTTGTCTGTGAGAAGATTTTCAGAAAGAAGAAAGCTGACCGCTTAGAAAAGTTTGCTGCTGTCAAGGAGAACCAATTTACTTTGCTGTTTCCTTCCTTCTCTTGAGGTTGCCACATGACTGATGAGGCAAAAATTCTGCCATGAACCACTACGTGTATGAAAAGCCAGATTGAGCCAGGACCCCTCTGCCTCCTCATGTATTATACATCTGAAACTCATGATAATTTCATAGGATTTCACTCTCTAAAAATAGGGCCTTCATGACCTAGGGCCTCTGGGCCTTCCTAGTAGCAGGCACCACGTAAGTTAAGCATTCAGCTCCACCTTCACTTTTGTGCTATAGACTCAGCTTAGCTTAATTCCCAGAGTGCCAAGCATTCATTTGCCAGTTACAACAAGGGATATTTCATTTATTACCCTTGGAAGATGAAGCACTTGTGTCCAGTGGGAGAGTCATCTTACATTTAGCCTCCCACAATCCCATGGGCAAGACACATTATTCTTCTAGAACAATTTAGCTTTTCTATGTTTATAGGGAGAAGTCACTAGATACGTGGGGTACTCTTAAATGTAAGGGGGGGGTTGCTGTTCTCAAATGTTTTTTATACTATCAAACTAGAGAATCTGATTCCTGTAATCCAATCAAAGATGTTAGTAATGACAGCAGTGATTACTAACCAAATAAAAAACTGCCGCTGTGTCTTTTCAGACCTGATGACACTCTTCCATTTTAGCCGTGTCTGAAATCCGCCAGTCTGGGAAGCTGTCTGCATCACTTGTAGGCACATGCCTGCCTTGATAGTAGGTTGGGGAAATGCTGATTAGAGCCATTTGATCTGGACTGGTATTAAAGTGCCTAGAGGAACTTGCTCCCACAGTGCAGGATAAAACTATCAGTTCCTCCCATGTAACAGATTTCAGGAGGTTTCTTACACTCCAAATACAAGGTGAAGGTTTTCTGAATCTAAAATCTTCTGAATCTTACAACAGAATTCCATCACAGTTTCTCTGCAGTAGAGAGAACTTGCTCCTAGCTACACTTTTTTTTTTCTTTTTAATTAACAAAAAAGACTGCTTCTGAATGTAAGACTGGATTTTTATCTAACTTTAAGACATCTTCTCACTAAGTATGGCAAATTACCAGCACCTTTCTCATGTCCAGCTGCAAAGTATTTTAACATCTTATCATCATGTTATAAAAACACCTAATAAATAACAAATTAATGCCTACTGGCAGAAAATTTAAAAAAAACTATGGTATCCAGTTAGCACACATATATTAATGTGTCTGTAAAATAAATATACATGTTATAAGCACATATATACACACTTGTGCATGCCATTATAGCTGTGTATATTTATACATTGGAGAGACACAATCTTTTTTCTTTGCTGTGTTGATGGGTTGATTTCAGAGCAGATACACCAAGTCCTCAGCCATATGAATGACTTGAGTCATATTGAAGTCCTGGTCATTTATACCACCCATAGTGTTATGGGCCTGGGTCCTCCCAACTATATAACCAGCTGTTTGTGTTTCTCATGTACATTTACTGAAATGCATTGTTCTGAAGTAACTTTCCTGTTCTGATGCCACAACTAAGTGATAACAAGAACTGACAAATTCTTGTGTGTGCGTTTGTGTAGAGCTGCTACATATTTAAGAAACAGCATTCTTTCTCCCCAGACCTCCACAAACACACTCTTGTAAATCTAAATCAAAGCCCATTCAGGACATTTCATTTTAAGTGGTTTCATCTTACTGTAATTACCAAGTCATGTGAGGAGTAGCTAAACAATTGTCTGCACAACAATGGAGATGAAATAAAGATAGCCTCTAATTAATTCCATCTAGGTTTTAATTAATTTTGACTGAGTTGCTCAGGACAATATCCTTAAGTCTCACAGACTTCTATAAAGAGGACTGATGGCCAGCTGCTTCTCTTTGATTTTTAAAGCAGATGGGGCTGTTTCCAGCTATTGCTTAAAAGGAAATGATGAGGATGAGGGTAGAGAGTGATTGATTGGCTTTGAATAGGCCCTGGGGTAAGACTACTAGAAGGAATGCTGTTGGCAAGCTAGTCTGTGTTAACGTCTTTTAAAGGTTTTTTGAAGACGTTTTGTTGTAATTTTTCTTTAAAATTGTAAGAACTCCTTTTGGCTTTATTGGAAAAAAAGTAAAAATCTGTGATGCGATGCCATGTCAGTAAATATTTCATCATGTGTTTTATGTTACATCTGCTTTGGGTCACAGTGCTGCTAAAGGCAGTGATGAAGGATACAAATGTGACTGTTTCTAGTCTTTGTCATTGTGTAGAAAGAAAAAATGAAAAACATCCTTTATGTTGTTATCCTAGTCCTATCTGTCAATGTAGAATTGTTCTCTACTTCATTATACAGGAAGGTTTGGTGAATAATTCATTAAAGCTAATTTATCTGAGAAATTCTGCCACTTCCTTTGTTTGCTGACAAATTGCAAAATTCTCAGATGGATTTGTTGTTAGAAATTATTCATAAATATCTGGAATAAATAAATCCCAGCTTGCTGGTAGGCTGTGCTTATTCGGAGTAATGGATGTATAAACTGACAGCGTGGCAGTTTCTCAAATACCTCAGTATTTAGATTTCTTGATTGGATAGCTTCTTGAACTAGCTAATACCTGGCACGTTCTTAATTATGTATTTAAATGCAAATGGTGAAAAACAAGGTTGGAAATCAGCTTCCTCTGACTACCTCTAGTAAAACACTTGTGTAAAAAGAGAGCAGATATGTGACAACTTTGGGATAAGACTTTCAAAGCTGAGAACCACCACCTGCATCTGGTAGTGGGGAGGGAAAAGTCAAATGTTTTCCCCATTATGATATGCATTAGGAATAAAGAGAAAGACTTGTGATTTAAATGTTAAATGACGGTGTATCAAATACTTCTTCTAGGAACTTCTTGTTCGGTCTAGATTTTCCTGTACTAAATTTTCTGCTTCCTATCACTTTGTTGAGCTGCCTTTTCAATGCTGTAGCGTACACACTAGCCTACTAATTCTTAAAGACCTGGTGCCATATGCTTTTGAATGTGAAATCCCCACTGAATTTTAAAAGCTTGTATGAAAGGTCTGTTAATATGTGAGACAAGAAATTGTCAAAGAAATTAGGTGAGCAATCTGTCTTCTACTGGGGTTTTGAAATTAGTACAAAATGCATTCACCAGTATAATCTTTCTACTGTGTATGATGATATGCAGCTCAAGTCCAAATCAGTTCTTGTGTCCTGTTTAGTCTGAGGGAGAGCACTTCCAGTCCTGTTTTTAGGAAAGCATCCATGTAGTGTGTGGAAACATTGCCCGCGTCATCTGTTTGCATTACCTTGAATGTGATAGCTGCTGGATGCTCTTTTTTTTGTGTTTTCATTCAGAAGTCTTTTTCCTTGTTTGCCCTACAGTGTGTTAATTTTTTTGAAGCCAATTATATCATTAAAATGCTTTAACCTGCCTGTTACATAATGGAGGCCACAAAGTATCACTCTGTAATTCTTGCATTGAGCCTGAGAATCATGCCCTGATTGTAAATTCCCTCTTTTTCCCTTTAACACAAGTGTCCTTAAACTCTTTGGTTTTCCCAAATACATAGTGTATTTTAGGTATTGTAGGCATGTCTGTGGTGTAGAGCTGGTACACTACTCAATCAGTTCTAGGCAGGCTGGCATCCCTAAAGCAACCTGCAGCACCCTGTGAAGATGCTAGCTCAAGTAAAAGTACAGCTTGTCACTAGCTATATGATGTGCTGAATACTTTAACAATCTTCAGCTGTCTTCACTTGCTCAGTATCATTGCTGATTTTTGTAGGGAAGAGGTATGTCCCATCAATTTATAAAGCTGTTATAATCCTGCTGCATATATGTCTATGTTTTTAAATAAATGAAGACTGGAAGAGGCTTTTCTACCCCTTTAGTTCTCTCTTTTCAGCAATGTCTTACTTCCCTTGCTTCTAGTTTTATGTCCTGTAAAGCACTGCCTGGGCAGCTTCCCTGCTCTCTAGCAGTTTCCAGCCTGCCTGGACAATAGGAGTAAATTGTCTTCTGAGACACTAATATACTGAAACAGGAGAGTTATGGTTTTCAGCCTAATACTTGACCCCACTAGAGTGGGTGAGTAGTTCAGTCCTTTGTTTTAAAGGACAGATTTTCAAGTGATTCACAAATTTGTTCCTTTTCTTCAAAGGATTCTTCCATGCTGGCAAAATCTCCCGTGGAAAGTTCTAAAGAAAATTCAAGGGAGACCTACAGTTTTCATTGCTTGCTTCTGGCTTATTCAGGTATGTTGTCAGATTAGCCATAATTCCTTGTTTTCTATTCTCAGACTGCATGATAGGAGCAGAAATTCTTCTCCATGTACTAACAAATTGGCAGACTTGGCCCATGACTCGTTACTGAATAGGCACAGGAGGCCTGTCATTTTCCAGGATTTCTAAGATATTTCCTCATTGAACTCTTTAGGAGAAAGAGGAGGAATTAAAGAAAAGATGGAACTCTCTGAAATCCCCACCTCAGAGTTTTTAGAGCTAACACGCATCTTGTGCATCAAGCTGGAATGTAAAAATCTTGTTTAAGGGGCTTTACATATATATGTTAAGACTTTCTAAGCATGCCCTGTTGAGAAAGAATGGTTGCATGTGCTCGTTGTGGTTCAAGGCATTCAGTAGTGCTCTCAAGTGGGGGTTTCTCAAGCTGAAGCTGTCTGAGGCTGAGGCACAAGCAGCTTTCCACAACTACCTATCATCAGTATTAATACCTAATTCTGCCTAAGGCACAATAATGTGATTTTATGACTTGGATGACTTTATTCAGTGGTAATGCCAGATTATTGTATTCCTGCCCTTCTAGTCTCCTCTTCCATTCTCACTTGTTCCTCCTCTTGTCCTGCTCTCGGTTTTGTCAAAGGAATTTGTTATACAGCACAGTGGATCAGGGAACTGATCCAGATTAAAAATCACCTGATTTTAAAGCCAGATCAGTCTCCCGACAGGTTCACATTGCAGCCTCTTGGGCACCTATGAGGAAAAGGGTGGTATTACCAAGAGCTGGTGACATGACGTGAAGTCTTTAGCCATGTAATTCCAATCTGAGGGACACGTTTGTGATGTTGGCTGGGCTTTCTGTACTGAACAGAGGAAAAAATACTGCAGCTCTTCTGAAATTTCTGTTAATGTCTGATCAAGAGGCCAGTCACGCACAAAAAGGAAGCACAACCCTGACATCAGTCTAAGAAGGGTTGTTTGGTAGGAAGGTGCAGCTCTATCTAGAGAAGCAGTTTCTGGTTTGTGAAAAGAGTGTGTAAATTCTGTTCACCCACCTTATTTTCACCTAGCTTCCTCCTCTTGTGGGCTGTGACCATGTTTGTAAAAATGCCAAGTGCATGTAATGCTGGGAGCAGGGTCTGGGAGCATCTCTTCTCGGAAATAGCTTGTGTGCATTTATTGTGGGTTGACACTTGCTTTAAGTTTGGTAACGGGCTGTCAGTTTGCACTGTTGCATTGGGATACTCCTTGAGTCCTGGACTCGGTGAGTTACAGATCCAACTGGGATTTCTTTGGTACTGCTACCAAAGACTTGCTCCCTCAAAGGAAGCAGTATCTTG
>VZSC01002280.1:245531-268156 GCA_013398225.1 Steatornis caripensis | reverse complement strand
CTCTACATCGTTAGACTTAAACAGGCTATTCTCAGAGAAAATGAGTGCCTAAAACAGCAGTGGTTTTTACTCTGATCATATATTGCTTGGCTTTNCAAACTTGCAAAATGATCATAGGCACAAACACTCTGAGCTCTTTGACTGCCTGGGAATTTGGATCTTTGGGGAAGTTAGTGGGATTACCCGAGTCACAAGAGGCTTACCCATGTGAGATGAGGTTTAGGAGGGCTATTCCTTAACTCCACAGCGACGTTCTGCATGTGTGTTGGGAACGATTGAGTTTGCATTACTCCTCAGTCGCTCTACATCGTTAGACTTAAACAGGCTATTCTCAGAGAAAATGAGTGCCTAAAACAGCAGTGGTTTTTACTCTGATCATATATTGCTTGGCTTTGTCAGCGCGCTGGTGTAGTGTCAGTCCTGGAATCCCGCTAAGCAGAAGCAGTTGTCCTCGTTTTTGCCCCCAGACATCTGGTCACACTGTGGCTACAGCTGTAGGTCTGGCACCCACAGCAACTTGTCAGGCTGAAGTTTATAGTGTTTATTTTAATATTTTAAAAAATAAACCTTTCTCTCTGGAAGACTTTAAAAATTAAGATGAAAATGTGGATTTTTTCTCAAGAGTCAGCATGAAATGTCATAGAAAAGAAAGGCAGAAAAATTCTGTATCTGACAGATAATTATGTTTTGTAAAAGCAAAGCAAGAATGAAACAGAACTTTAGCCAGGTATAAGTATTCCCATATCAAGTGATCTCCTTGTGCACTGATGTTAAAAAGCAAAACAGAGGAGTGCCTCTGATTTGGTGTCTGAAAATGGTCATTATTCTCTGTAGAACAAGCACGGCCATGCGTTTTGCTGCCAACATGGTTTTTTTTTCAGATCTATGAAGTGCTAGAGTACTACCATGTAAAAGCAAATATTAGTGTTTTAGATAGATGGATCTATCTATTTAATAAGTTTCTGCTGTGCAAATATTTGTGTTACAGGAGATTTTAAGTATTTTAATTTTTTTGTAAGTTTTATTTTCTTTCTAAAGCGATGTAGTAGGAACCCACTGTTCTGGTGCTATTACATAAGTGTAAACTAGTACAAAGCCTAAGTCATGAGCTAAAAATGCCAGACACCTGGGTTTGGTATGGGCAGTCCGTGTTTCTGTGCGTCTCAGGGTGATGGTCAGCCGTCGAAGACGGAGTGCAACCCAGCTCAGTAGCAAGGTGGCCGTACCTCGAGCGTAGCTTGGAGGCAAGCTAGAAACTTGACTCCGCTCTGAATGTCCCTCTGGCCCATCTTTCCAGATGCAGAGGGGCCGATCACTGCTTGAGGCTTCGCTGAAGCCAGGATCCTCACAGGGATGCCAGGACTGCAGTTACATTCCCTGAGAACTTACTCAAATTACTCATGGTTACCCATTATCTTGCAGAAATGATCGCCATTATTAATGCTGAAGCCTACGGGGATGCGGACAGGTATTTGACTGAACTGTGGGCGCAGAGGAGATTAAACTTCCAACGTCCTCTAAATTCGTATCTCGGCTACAATTCAGCCTCTGAGTAGACAGAGATGAATAACCTAAGTGCTAGTCCTGTCCCCCTTTTGTTATGCCATTAGATACCACTGCTGTCAGCTCTGCAGGCAGCCTCAGCACAGACACTGAGACAGTAAACAAGGGAAAAAGGTGTGGAGAATCACTAAAGTTGTTGTTGCATTGAATGATCCAATTTCCATGGTTTCCCAAGTAAGACGAGGCTGCATCATACCAGGAGGAGGCAAGGGAAAAGAAGTAGGGGACACTTGGCAAGAACTTCCTCTTAAAGCAGTGCTTTGTGTGGATTTGTAGTACAATTCATTTCTTTAAGGAGTGATGTCCTTCGATAAGCTGCCCAGGAGAGGAGGAGGGTACAGAGGCAGGGCTACCTGGGCTGTGAGCGAAGCCCCGCAACTGGCCGCCCATCTTGAGCTGGGGGCTGTCACCTCTGCTTCATCGGCACCTGCAAAAGGGTCCCAAATGGGCACCTGGTGCCAGCACCGCATGGCGTGATCCTCGCCTGGTCTGAAACCATTTCAGTAATACTTTGTTCAGTCATCTTCAAGCAGCTGCTTTAAAGTTGTTTCAGAAAACCAAAGTAAACACCTCTCCGGAGCGAGTGGTTTCGTTCTCCTGGATCCTGGGGAACACAGGGAGAAAGTGAAGGAGTCGGCCGCAGCTCAGGGGCTGCGGTGCTGCTGGCCAGGCAGTGCCCTTGTGTCGGCCCCCAGCCCTGCTGTGCAGCCCTTCTGCATTGCTTTGCAATGGAGAAGCATGAAAAAATCCTCAGCCAGACTCCACGGTCATGGGATGGATGAAGAATTTGTTTGTCTACGTAACAGCTGACAGAGTTACATACCATAGGGTACATCTCTTTCCAAGCTGATAAGGACTCTATTTGATTTTTTTTTTAAGGGATTATCCATACCATTAAGCAAAATACACAACAGTCAACCTATTTATGCCTGATTATAGCTTTGCTTAGACCACCTGAAGCATGCAATAATTGCTCTGAAGTGCATTTCCTGATGAGCGATTTATTGCATTTTTGAAATATACTTATGAGGGAAAAACCAACTGCAAAATCCAAGAAAAAATGGACAGTAGGGTTTGGATTTTGTGCCAGCACTCATTAATATACACAGTTTGCCATTCTAAAAGCCAGTCCAAAAGCTCCAGTTCCACTGAAATGCTTTTAAGGCATTTTAGCTTTTTTAGTTAAAGACCAAGCACATTGATTTCTACTTCACAGCTACTTTTTTTTTTTTTTTAAAAAAAAAGAAGATATAATGCAGACATGTGGTTCTACAACTTTCATTATGAGTGTCTCTGTTTTGGCATACAGTTTGATTTATATGTTATCTTTTCCCATCTGTAAAGTATGTTGTTTCCCTTACATACACATTCATATCAGAGAAAACAGAAGGATGAAGTATGGTTTAGTGAGGCAGAATGTCAAGGCACGGCAAACATTTAAAAAAAAAGGAAAGAAAAGGAAAGAAAAGGAAAGAACTCAGCAGAATAAAAGCGAGAGAGGTTTTTATTTGTCTTTGGTGACAATAAAAGGTTTTGACATATGGCCTCTATCCATGGGAACAAAAATACTTAGCCTGAAAAATCCCATAGAGGTCTGTGTGACCAATTTCAAGTCAAATGAAATAAAAAAAAAATCCAGAAAATAAGCAAATGAGCTGTTTGCAGTGCAACAAATGCCTACAGTACTAACAGGAATTGTGAAATCACTGGCTGTGACTGATCAGAGTTCATTAAAAATAAATCTTGGCCCAGCAGTTTTAATAAACGGAATGAGCAATAAAGGCAGCGATGATGCGCTTTTTCTCATGCATAAAACTGTCTGATTTTGCATTTTTCACTCAGCCAAAGGACTTCTGCTGAATAAAAGTGATTCTGGCACCCGATGTAAAAATTCAGGTCTCACCTTTCTGGGGCGAGGAGAATATGGGAGACAGCAGCTTTGTCAACCTTTCAGAGCCTTTCAAATTTAACTTTTTCTAGAATTTATTTTGGCATTTAAGACTTTGTGGGGAAAAAAAAAAAAAATCAAAGCCACATTTTCTGTTCTGCCTGCTAAGAAAAGGTTGAGAACATGGGCGCAAAAGTGGGTTCTGCTTGCTCCCATCAAAGATGGGTCTGCCTGGTGTCTGAAGGACCGCTCAAGCGGAACCGAGTGTTACCCTGGCTGGAAAACTCACCATAGAGACCAAAGGCAAAGCAGTTTTGGAAACACAGATTCTGTAATGGCGTGATATATGTGTGTATGGCACCTCACTGGGCCAAGGAAGGAATGGATTAATGACCTGGCCTGGAAATACGGTCTGCATTTGATTCTGCTTCCATTGCATGTGGAGGCTAAGACAATTTTATGGAAAAGGCATGAGTTACCAGCACTGTGCTGCTCGGAGGTGTGAGTGCAAAGGTGCTAATGCCGTCCCAGAAATTGGCCACTGAAGTGCTCAAACCTCCACCTGGGACGCAGTGGCACTTACCAATGCTGGGCACAGCCTGAGTGCCTGCAGTGGTGTTGCAGGTCTAGTCTGGCACCTAAACCAGAAATGCAGTCCAAGCTTGCTGCTTTCTGACTCAGGAAAAAGGGAGCAAGTGGCACAGAGGCACAGTGCGCAGGTGAAACAGTCGCATGCTTCCTCTGCATTTTTGCTGTTATTTTAATTTTCTTCCTCATACAATAGCAACAGCAAACGGACAGACTCAGTCCCAGAACATGGTAACATGTCTTCATATTATTTATGGCACATGCAATGCAAAACAAATATGTCATTTACTAATGGTAGCACTTTGTGGCACTGGAGCACAGAGAGCAGCGAGAGCGGGTGGGCCTCGCGGGTATGACAGAACTCCAGCTACAGCAAAGCTGTCTAGAAAGCGATAAGCAAGAAGGGTAATGAATGTGGTCGGGATTATTCTTTGACTCCTTCCATCCCTGCGACCTTCCTTCCCTATTGCTGTCTCCACGGAGCCCCAAGTCTGACTGTGCCCTTGAGGAGCAGCAAACCCTATCAGAGCTCCTCTGGCCCTGCAGACGTTTTGTAGCTCAGGAAGTCATCTCCTGAGAATTACACTGTTCATGACAGCAAACATTTATCAGGAAAAACACCCTCAGCAGCAAGCTTCCCCATTAAAGAAAGCATGCAGAACAAGCTGAATATTGGTGTGGCAAAGATTGCGGCTCTGAGCCAAGACCACGCAAGCTCCAGTCACGCTGTGTCAGGCAATTTCTACTTTTGGGTAAGGCTAGCGCTGAATTCACGTGGGAGTCACAGAGACAAAGGTGTAGTTATCCTGGTCTAAAGCCCAATCGAGTGGGTGGAAAGTCACGCACGGTTTTCAGTGTGCTTTGGATCTTATCTGTAAGCGGAGAGGAGCAGGCACAGAGTACTTTGTGGACCTGCCACAGTGGCCCTGGATTTTAGGTAAAGCTCTCTTTTAAATCAAAACACTTGCTGTGCAAGTGCAAAGTCAGTATGCATGCGCAACACGAAGAGATGCCTGGAGGGTATGGGTCATTTATACCCTAAGGAAAGACACTCGCTAGAATAAATGGTTCTAATAAAGTAGCAATGTTTACTTTTCCTTTGCTGCGGCAGAACACAGAGCACCTTCATGAAAGGTCCTCGAGGTTAAATAAACTACACTTAGTCAAATACCTCACAGTTAAATCCCAGGATTGCTCCTGCACATGAGACAAGGTCCTAGTTATTCTCCTGGGTATAATAACTTGTGCAGCTTATTTCTTTGCACCTTGCGTGTCCAATTAAAAGAGGCAAGTAAATGAAAGGCTAAAGTAAGACTGACACATGTCAGCAGACGTGTTAAGGATTTGTATGTTCTGACGCTCTTTCGTCACTGGGGTTTCTCACGTACAAGGTATTGGGCAAGAACTGATCCTACAAGCCACCGGTGCCTGTCCAGAGGAGTACATCACACACCTATTTTCAGGACTTCTCTTTTGAAACTTGATTTTTGTTTACTATTTTCATTCATTTTCTCATAAGTGGCAACATGATGACTAATAAATGAGGTTATGTCTTGTAGATTTGATAGTAGCAGCCTGCTGCAATAATTTCTGTCCTTTAAGCTAGCCAGAGCAGGGTTTCTTTTTTTTGCCTGCAGCCCCTTTAGCTGTACAGCCAACTCCCTAAAATGTTCCCCCTCATTTTGATTTGATAAAGATCCCTGCTTACCCATTTTATAGGATTTAGACAGTCCTGGTTTATGAAATTCAAGGAAGATTTTGGGGAGGGGAGAGCAGTGCTGCTGTGTTTTTCCACACAACCTGTTACGGTAACAAGCACTCCCCTGCAATGTTTGCTGACAGATGTTCAAGGCTTGGAAAAAAAATTTGCTTTCAGCTGATGGCTGTACCCCCACTTTTGAAATAAGTGTTAGTTCCAGGCTCCTGAGTTCACGAGGGCAAAGAAACAGCAGGAGGGAAACAGATGAACTGGGTAACGAGGGGGAAGAACAAAATGGCAAACCAAAACCTTCGTGCTGACAGAGCCCATAAACACAGTATCTCCTAGGCACCAGGGAAGAAAAAAAAAAAATAGAGCTGGATATGAAAGAGTTGGAGCAGTGACCTTCAAACGGGTATGTGTGGCTCTGAAGTTAAACCACCACAGAGGTCCAAACTTCCCACCAGGTCTTCTTGGACATTGAGTATTTAGCTACCACGTACATGGCCTGACAGCGCCTAGGAGGAGCTGGCGATGGATATCCCTTTTCAGGACACTGAGAGGGCATCTGTGAGGCACAGACCATGCCAGAGGAGGATGCAGACCTGTGGTTTTGGGAACCTGTACAAGCACAAAGAGAAGTGACCAAGGAGTCTGAGTGACCCCAGCAGGAGGTCTCCCATTAGGTGATCCAGTTTTCCAGTCCTGGCTCTGGTTTGTGGCATAATCCTGCCCTGCACAACAGAAATTCAGTGTGAAAAGCCCAGACAGACCATTGTCATGGACAAACCTGCTGGGATGGACAAAATCACCAAGATGTTTGAGTCCTGCCGATGCCCATGGGAACTAGGGAAGCCATCAGTTTGAACATGAGGCACTGCATGAACTAGGCATGTCAGCAGGCTTCAGCTGCTTCTGAATTCCTGGTCCTCAGCTAGGATTGGTTTCACATCTGTCACAGCCTGGGTTTTGAGGCTACTAAAGCTTATCCAACTATAGTCCAAGCAAGTGGAACATGCTGGTGAGAACTGATCTAGATCAGTGAGACTTCTTGTTGTTGCCAGTTTGGTTTCTCTTTTATTAGGATGACAGAGGTATATGTGTAGGAACTAGAAATCTTGGGAGTGTATCCATTTCAACAAAGTGTTGGAAGGGGTTTCTCTGCTCTTGGGCAGACTGCAACAACACAAAGATAATCCCTTTCTGTCTTCGCTTCCTTCTTCCCCTGTCCCAAGCAGGCAGGAGTGATTGGAAAGACTATTCACAGTCATTCTCAAAATTTGCCTTGCCTTGCCTTGCCTTGCCTTCTTTCCCCTCATTTTACCAGCTCAGATATCTATTAAACAGTAAAAACACTTATTTAATCTGATGTTCAAAGTAAACTAGCTGTGCTATCACCTTGTACATATCCCTATCTTGTCTCGCAGCGTGGGAGTACTTGTTTACTCACTGCAAACGTTGCAGTGATTTGCATGTCTCCTTCAAAAAAAAAAAAGAATCAAAGCATTAATAATTTACCACCAAGTAGCATTCATCTTTGTAAAGTTGCATCCATACCCCAAAATGTTGTATGAGCAGGACATTGCTGAAGATATGAACTTCAGTATAAGATTAACAAGCAAGGTCAATTTTCAGCTCTAATCACCCTTGACATTACCTGTTTAAAGGTGCAGATATGTAGTTTCTACACTGTTATTCTGGAAGATAGATTAATTAAATTAAAGTTAGCAACATGTGGGGTTTTTTTTCTATGCACAACACTTTTTACAAGTAATGTTCCCTAAAAGACAGGCAAAGTTTAGATGTTTTCCTTCTCTATCGATGAATCATGTGGCCATTTGGATAGGCTGAACTAACGGGCACTCCAGTAGCCTGAGCTCTGTATACCAGAGAGAAAGAGAGAGGTGCGTAACGTGAGGGAGATTGTATCGTGTGTGTGTGTGTGCATCCCTCCCTCCAAACATACATCCAGTTTTGATGTATTAAAGCAATACTAGACAGGAGACAAAAACTCCAGACAAGGAACTGTTCATCCCATTGTCTCTGTGGCTGTCATGAATGATGTTAGAAAAGTTTTTGAGTTTTATGGAGGCATTTTGGCCCTGCTTTTCTTTTTAATTGAATCCTTAGCACTTTAGTAAAGGCAACAATGTTTTCCCAGAGTGCACTAGAGGAAGAATGTCTCAAAATGGAAAAATAAGTACAGTTTCCATGATTTATGCCATTTACTCTGCAAACATAATATGTAGAGCAGAACTTTGGCAGGTGTTAATCAGTATATTTTTCTTCGCACCAGTAGAGCTGCTTCAGCTTATACCAGCTGAGAATCTGGCTCCATGTATTAAATAAAAAAGTGGGTTTGGCTTCCTGATCTTTTGTAGTAGACACACAAAACTGTGCGTTATTGAGCTGTGGGCTTGAGAAGCGATCTCACTTCTCAGTATTGGCAGCAGGCTGGAGAAATGGGGACATGGTGTGCTGAGCTCCTGGGTAGAAGAAATGTTTTCTTTCAAACCATAACGACCTATTTGGCCATCTGAAGGAATATGTTCAAGCTTCCTTGGCAAGCAAAGATGGGACACTAGCCAGTTACTACATGAAGGCTTTGAAGATGGAGGGAATAATAAAAGGGGGGAAAAAAAATAAAGAGGAAAATCTCTTTGTTCCCAGATGGGTAGCTAAGGGGTAACCATTCATGCCTCTGCTTTGGAAGCAGAAACACAAATTGACTTGATACATCAAAATCGATACATTTTTTTGACTGTTCCGTAGCTCAGATATTGTGTCTGGTTTTTACATGACCACAAGGTTTTAAAATAGGTCTGGTTAGCTCCCGAGAGTGGCTTCAGGTGGTATTTCTGATCTGCGAATTGTTCTGGACTGAGTTCTTTGGAAGATGGGGTAGACTATAACAGGCAAATCAATTGAAACCCTGCTTGATATTCCTGACTTAATGTGGGGAAGAGACAGGACATAATTTTGGGGAAGAAATCAGAGATTCCTAGGGGAAAACAGGAACATTGTTTTGACAGAAATTATACAGATGCACATACGTATTAGTAATAGAAACTGTCATTTTCAAACAGCTGTTGTCAGAAAAAAACAAGTGAAAAAGTAGGTAGAAGCTGGAGGGAAATTGGGGAGCTATAGAAATATATGCGCAGTATTTATTTTTTCTGATCCTTAAACTTCATTTAATCAAGACGATTACTCATGATACGCACAGAGAAGCGCTAGTTCAGTGCAATGAAACATGAAAGAAGATTCTTATAATGTGAAGCTCCTGTGAGATCTTAAGGTCACAAAAAAGTGAGCTTTATATAACAAATTTTTGGGGAAAGGATATGAAAGCTTCATGGGTTTGAATGTCAAAGTCTGGTGTTCACTGACCGAATGCTTAGATGTTGCAATTGTTTGTTTTGGAAGTATACGCTTTTGAGTATACAGAGTGCACTATTTTACAGATTAGACCTCTCCTTAATAAGCAATCTTTTCTTACCCCAGAACTTTATTATATCAGAGTGATCTTTAAATTATGTTTTCTGTTATTAGAGTTTGACCTAAACTCTTAAATAGCTCTATTATGTCCAGCGATCACGTTCTTACCACGTTTTACAGGTCAGTGGTGAATTAAGCAGCCAACTTCCTGCTAATTAATCCTATTTAGTTAAAGAACTGTTAGACTGCATTATCTTATCTCTGTTGTTAAAAGGAAGTTTTTGCAAGATTGGCACCAGGTCACTGTTATGAATGACAGCCCTCCATCCAACTTTGACATACAGTACATGAGCAGAAAGGTAGAAGAGCAGAAAAAGAGGTCAGCACACAAATGCTGTCTTGTTCTTCAGTGTTTCCCCATGACATGAATAGCCGGAGTTACTCCAGCACCCAGATGGCTTTGAAATTATACAGCCTTCCAGTCTTCCTGGCCGGTAAGGCACTGGGTTTTGGTATGCCAGAGTCCAGTTTTCTTGTCAGAAATGCAAGCTGCCTGTTGGTGTGACTGCAGATGGGAGAGATGGACGAAGCCAATGGTGTATTTGTGGACACAGTCCTTGTTTTACTCCAGAACAGCAGCGACCTGACAGAATTGAAACCTGCTGTGTGGCAGGAAGCCTCTAGCAAAATAGCCGATACTGAGATTGCTCAGCTTGCTATAATTGTGAGGCCCCAGAGAGGCCTTTTCTATGTCAAGTTTTAAAATCAATGGTTTACTTTAAATATAATGGAAGGTGAGCCCTTGTGGAAAATACCTGTGAGTACATAAAGGGTAGGGCACTCAATAACTGGAAACCAGATAGCAGAAATATATTTGGTGGTTCTAGTCCAGTCTAGCACATGGACTAATAGATTTATAGCTGCTTCCTTTTTTTTTTCCCCCTTTTTCTTCTTGCCTTTAACTGCTCACCACCATTAAGCCTTTCACTACTTTATTGTTTGGTCTGGAGTGGACAAAGTCTACGACAGTCAGGGTTCACCTTGCCAACAGGCATATCCTGGGAGCAGGGCAGGGAGGGAGAAGAGGAAGGAGAAGGAGGTGTTTATAAATGGCCTTATTTTTACTGGTATTTACGTATCACATGAAAGAGCTACGTCTATGAAAAGTACACATTTAATAGGACAGCCATTGGCATGGGGGAACAAGATTAGCCATTCTGGGGACTGTTGAACAATGGATGTATTTTCACCTGAGCTGCTTGGCTGCTGTGTGGCTTCACCTGTGCGGCTCCTATGTCACCCAGGCCAGCGCGCTTTTCTGCAGGGAGATGCTAGCGCCCCAGCATCGGCAGCATCTGGCCACCCACCTGCACTACCTGGCTTTGAACAAAGGTTGGGCAGATGCCCTTCCAGGATGCTGGCAGGAACAGGCAGGGTCTCTTATGTTGGGTGTTCACTCTGCTCAGGGTGAGGAGGACCAGGGTTGGGAGAAGCCCTTAAAAACTGAAGAATTAGAAGTGAAATCATCTAAGCAGAAAGTTTACGAAATCCTGGGTCCCCTCCTAGGGGCACTGAGACATTTTCATCTGTGCGATACCATCAACGAACCCAACAACTTGCAGTTTGTGCCTCTTCGTAGTATCAGAATAGCAAATACTCGGTGAATATTTCAGATGTAGTGGGGAAAAACTGCCAGCTATTTAATGGTGACTGTTTCATTTGTACTATTCCGGGTGAGCAGGAAGTTTAGTTTTAACGCTTTGGGCATCTCAGCCACCAAAAGAAGAGGTACATTAGCTAGCAAGAGGAAGAAAAGGGGAAATTGTTACGTAAGAAGGACTAAGTCAGGACATCGGCTGCACTACAAACTGTTTCTAACAGCTAAACCTCCCTCATTTCCCCTCTAAAGGACCACTGCCCGCTACAGAGTGACCACGGGCTCCAAGCACGTGCCAGGCCCAGGCCTTAGGTAGGTATAATTCAACCCAAAAAGTAACAAAGAGCTCTTTAACTGGGTTGGCAGCGGGTTGACTGTAACATAGCAATTTTTTTAATGTGAAGAAGAGCTACCAATATCCAAATGCAAAATGATACATTAAATCACACGTGCCTTGTGATGAACTGGTAATGTACTCCAAAGTGTCCAAAATTAAACAGCCTCTTTTCAATAGCACAAGAGGTGTGTGAAGTAAATCTCCTTCTCCACTAAATTTGCATTGCAAGACCATAGAAAGTCCCATTTCTTTATGTAGGAATAACAACACATACACAAGAAAAAGAGGCAATTAATAAGATTGGCTTAGGCTACGTGAACAGCTTCTGCTGTTGTGTGACTGGTTTTTGTCTGGCCTGTGTCTGAGGGCTGCAAGTGTCTTCCTCATGAGTAGGTACAGTAGGATTACGGACTGCACTTAAGTGTACAGCATTTGCCCAGCAATAAAAGGGAAGAATCCCGTATCATTATAAGAAATATTTTGAGAAACAAATTGGGTTTTTGTTACAAATTATAAGTTTTGGAAGGAAGAGTATACTCTTTTCTTACCCTGGAACTTTGCTTTCTTCCGCTTAGATGACTGATTAAAGCTCTCTCCTTTCTTAACTAACTCCTTAGCCAAAAATGCTCATGTTTAAAAAACACGTTTTGCAAAAGTAAGTAAACCAATAGGAAATTAGGTTTTTGAAATTTCACCTGCATCTTTTCTACGTGGCTGGATTCAATCACTTTGGCCTTTGTGGACCATATGTCTGCTGTGCTGTACTGTATGATACAGCCCCCCATGTGCGTAACAGAATTCCTTTAAGCTAAGCAGAGCTAAGTATACCCAAATACGCTACTGGCTTTCATCACGTGCAGTTAAAGCACCAACCTATTCAGTTCTAAAACAAGTGCCTGGGTGTTTTTTCATGCTTCTATATCCTAAGCTGACCTGTGAAAAGCAAAGGACTCAGATCTGTACCGCACAACTCCCTACAGCAGACTTACTGAACAGCTTATTCTGGAACTCAAGTACTTGCAAATGACACAAACTCTAAGCCTTAAACCAACCGACTTCACATCTACTGGCATGGTTATTTTTAATTCTGTGTCTTATTTTGCACACCAGCAATAATCTCATGCCTGGTAAATTGGGATGATCTGTCTTAAAAGTTCAGCTGCAGCCATGTTAAAAAGACCAGAGGAAACAGATAGCTCATCTCTGGAAAATGTAGCCCTTTGGAGCAAAGCCAGAACTCCTTAAAAACTAATCAGCTCGGGATTACAGTTGATTAGAGGCAAAAGGGCGAAATAATTTCCAGGCTATTTTTTCACACATTACTTCCACGCTGTCATTAGCACAGAGCAGTTTTGCTCATCCCTAGTTTTGTGCCTTTGCCAGGTGTGGCATTTTGAAGGGCATGTGATAATCCTGTGCTTTTAGTACGTGAGGACATAAGCAAACGGAGGCAACTACTGTTGAGTAGAGTAGCTGCTGGAAGTGCTGCGAGAAGCCTCCTGGCACTTCTCTCCCAGTCCCCGGCATGTCGCCCATGGGAGAGAAAACGGAGGAGGAGGAGGTAGCCAGAGACTGAAGCTGGCAGAGCAGTTGCAGCAGCCGTCAAAGCAGAAACAGCCTTGGCATTTTCCTCGGTTAGATCTGGATTTCCTCTGTTCCTGGTAACTGGTCAGCCTGCTCTCCTGAGCCTCGGGGCTTCTTCCTCTGTCTGCCTGCTCACCTGCTCTGCCGCCCTGCTTTGGGCTTTCTGTTTCACTTGCCAGAACGTCAATGGAGATGCGATGGGTGATGCCTCTGCCCCTGCCTCTTCGCACAGCTGGCACGGCAGGGCTCGGGGCTCGTTTGGTCTCTGGGCTCATCCAGGGTCAATGTGGATCATAATAACATGCTAAGCTTCTGCGAGATTGGAATTTACGTGATGAAGGTAGTGAGTGATTAAAAACTGCACACTTCAATTAAAAGGAAAACGAAGTCACTTGGCCTGCAGGGGATCAGCTGCTTTTAAAAAGTTACTGCTTTCCTTACACAGGTTATATAATCTAAGACAGATGCTGGAACAACGCATGGAACAAAAACATTTATTGGGCATGTGCTATAGAACAGCAATCAACATGAAATTTTTCAGAGTAATGAAGTGCTGTAAATTAAGCGGTGGATACTTGCCATCCTAGAAAGATAGAAGAGTATTACCTGCCTCAAGTGGGCACACAGTGTGATGTAATCAGCAAAAAAGGCATAATGCACCAATCCTCCCTTGCTGTGAAATGCCATGTGGATGGCTGATGGAGCAATGATTAGCATGGGAATCTTTCTCATAAGAAGTTGCCTCATCAGCGGACTGGTCAGAGACACAGGGCTTCTGCCAGAAGGATATCCTGGGATTGTTGGGAGGAGACTGGTGGGACATCAACCCGCTTGAACAGAGGACTTCTGTGCACCACCTCAAGGAATAATCCAGCATTGTTTGTGGGGTCTTCTGCGTAAAAGCACAGATTGTCTCTTCACAAAAATCTGTATCTCTAGAGCCGCAATTCTCCCGCTGTTATTCTAGTGGGAATGACAGCAGCATTTGGCATGTGGAATATAAAACTTTCTTTGAAGCTCCGCAATAGGACAACAGGTCTCCTGGGCAAAGAACTATTTGGAATTCAGTGGCAAATGAAAGAAATTTTATGCTGATAAATAAGAACCTCTGGGGGTTAATTTCAAAAAGCAAGATTGGTCCTCAGCAGAGGAGCAAGAAACGGACTAGTAATATTAGTGTGCCATTCGCTCTGATTTCATTTACCAGGTCACCTCATAGGGCTGTGAAACTCATTTGCACTTTCAGATACACAGGAATACAACCACAATGAAATCCCCTAATGTTGGAGAAAAACTCGAGGAGGAGATGGTGTCCGAATCTGGACTGGGAGTGAGCTGAGGCTGTTGCTCAGGATATGGTTAGGTTTGGTTGTGAGTAGGAGGCAAGCTCAGGGCTCTGCTTTAAAAGGATGAAATTTCACAGACTCTTCTCTGTATTTTGGCTCAGATGAGCCATCTTAGAAGATTGCCACTGTGACGGGGAACGTTTAAGCATCAGAGCTGGAAAGGAAGGCTCAATTCCTAGTCTACCTCCTTTCTACAATCCCAGTTGTGGGCTGAGGTTACACTCTGGGATGCCTCCTTCTTGTTCCTTAGCAGAGTCCACCTGGAACTTTGCATGGACCAGGAGCCTGTCCAGGAACAAGCAAGAGCTACAAGGTCCATGTAGTGCTCTGGCTAAGAGCCATTTTTGCACTTGGACTTCTGATCTCTGCCCCTTCAGCCCTGTGAGGGCTTCACAGAAAAAAAAAAAAAAAAAAAACGAACAGAAATGCAACAGTTGCCCTTATTTCGGTGTTAATGTTATTCGTGCCTTACTATTTTTATCCATGCACAAAGCCAGTTTACAGTTCAGAGCTCAGCTGGGCTACCGCTGAGCTCCGCAGGACCAAAGAGCTGAAGCTGCCGCTCTTAAGAAGAGGCCGCTTCTTGCTCTTGAGAAGGGGGGCAGCAGCTGAGCTCCAAATTCAGCAGGAGCTGGGAGCAGGAGCTGGTCTGGCACTTTCTCAGTCAGGAAAAGGCTCCCGGCTCCTAGGTCTTGCTGATTTATGAGGTTTTCAAAAGCAGTGAGACCCATGCCTCGATGGCAGAGCTCAGTGAAGATTGTTGTGCTTTGGCAACTGCTCCTCAGGGAAGCAGCAACTCTCCTCTCTGCGCAGCAAGAGTTTGTAGCCCTCTCTGAGCTAAAGCTGGATTGCAACTGCTACTGTGCAGCTGCCCATCCCTCCCAGCAGCAAACAGCCCTGGTGACGCTCGCATGGTGCTCAGGAAGAGATGGTGCCCCCAGGTCCCTGACTTACCTTGCACGAAGATCAGTGGTAACTGGCAGCTGTGGGAGGCGGTGGCCTTTGATGTAGCTGGCTCCATTTGGGATCCTGCAGGGTCTCAGCAAGAGCAGTGGCAGCACAGATTGGAGTCTTCTCCTCATCAGCTGCTGCATAATAGCCCACTTCACGTACCAATCTGTATCATTTTTGTGTTCTTGGAGGAAAAATCTTGCATGGAAAAAAAGCCTACTTTTTTTGCACTCATGACATCTCCTCCTTTCTAACTTGGAAAAAAAGGGTTTTTTTGCAAAGTACCCTACTTTTGCTTTGAAATGTAGTTGATAAATTGCTTAGCTACCTTTTTCTCCATACCCTGACTAAATGCTCTACTTTGACAGTGTTTTGCTCTTTGAATCTAGTGTACCAAAGCAGCGCAGGGTGTGGAGGAGGAGCAGGGTTTACCATGCAGGAAAAGGAGACCCATGAAAGAAAAAAGAGTGTTGCGGGTGGCGTTTTGGCAAAGTACATCACTGCATTCGTGTTTGTGTTTGTTACAGCAGTGTGGTTCCGAACCAACTTCTTGCTCCATCTACCATTGTTAGCACATGGACGGCTGGAAATGATCTGTGGTGGGGAAAAAAAGAAAGGATTAAGGAAACAAAAAAGAAAGAGGTGGTCTCTTATTTTTTGGGTGGCAGTTCGGCTGGAGGTTGAGAAACATACAAAGCGGATTAAGATTAAGAACAGACCCCTGTTGGCTTCTTGCAATTTTGGAAATGCCAAGGCAGCACCAGCATTGAGGTAGGATAGCAGTGCGCATCGGCCCGGCATGGTGGTATCCCATGGGCACCACAAAAGATGTCTGACATAAACTGTGATTTTCAAATGTTGGCACATACTGGGGCCATAAGAAACTCTATGTATCTCTCCTAAAGTGCACAAACAGACTGTGGTACCTTCCAGCTCTTTGCTTCCTTGGAAGAGGGCTCTCACATCCTTTTGGTCCATTGCTGCACAGTGTTTTGATTGCATCTCCACTTGCACAGCCCTAAAATGTTGGGTTTCATTCTTTCATCTTCAAGGCACTTTGATCCTTTGCCAAAGGCCCAGAGCACCTATACAACTCTAGATGACCAAAATCTACTTGAGTATGTATAGTGATTATGTATTGGCTGTTGATGTATGTGCAGCTGTTAGTGAACCCATTTTGCCTCCCTGGGAGCAGCCACAGATAGGTAATCTTCTTTCACAGCAACCCGTTATCTTCAGTAGTCTTGGGTGAGATGCAGAGAAGTGGGGGACGCCAGCTGAGGAATTACATTGTGCCTCTGCCCAGGCATTCGTAAGTATTGCTTCAACAAGCTGTTTTAAACAGGAGCAGCACTGAATGTGTACGTCTCACTTTTTGATAGTTGCTAAGAATCTCATCCTGGGAATATACATGTTATTTCAGCGCATGGCAACTAAACTCAGTGCAAACACTCCCGTTCTGTGCAAACATGCCCTCCGACTAGGAACATTGCGCACATTTTTAACAGTTAGGGTAATTAGGTAATGGAACAAATTTTCTGTAGTAATCCGGTTAATTTCCAGCATTTATAGACTTTAATCAAGACTGAAAGGTGCCCCGACTCCATCAGGAGTCATAGTCTTGATAGTGAATGTGCTTGGTAAAATGGCTTTTGCTTTGTCGTAGGTGAAACTAAATTATGGCTTTGAATCCATGAAACCAATTCTGTTTGCATGAACAGTGACCCAATTTCTCTTAGTTCACTTTGTGTATTTTCACACTGCGGTTCGCTGTTCCAAAAAGCAGGACAGCTTGTTTAAATCTGAAATGACGAGTTTCTCCATCTCTCCTGAATAAAAGGCAGAATGCTGAAATCCACTGAAGTATTTCCATGTGAGCTTAATGCATTGTAGGATAAACAAAACATGGAAAAGTAAAATCAGCATAAAATCCTATCAGCCATAAGCAACTGGGATTGCATGAATGCATGAGTCATGAAACATTGGGCGTTTAGCTTTCCTATGTGGGTAGAAGTACTGAAGCTTTAAACTCTCCACAGTGAAAAATGTGGCCTCTTTAAGAGAAAAAAATCGAGTCTTATTCTTGGCTGCCGTATCAATAGGAATACCTGAATCTCGTATAGCCCATTTTAATTGCATTTAGATCCTATAGGCCAATATGGGCTAAAACATCACAGTATCTGAGTGTAAAACACAACTGAATCTGAGAACATGGCTATTTTTTATGCAGGTGAACTGGAGAAGAGGGGTTCGCCAGGACCTCACCGTCCCGTGCCTTACAGGGTCGACAAATGCTGATGGGTCTATCTAATTGAAGCTACTGCTATTTATTGGTATATTTAGGCTATGAACTCCCTAGATGAGGCAGGGATATGTCTTTTGATGATAGATGAACTGTTTGGTGCCCTGATCTCTGATTTGGCCTGTGGTTGTTGCAGCAACGCACATGTTGGATGCTACTATTTCATTTAACACACACTTTCTCAGCAGAATTGCAAAAAGCTACTGGCAAGCTCATCAGAAAATTCTGATAATTTGGCCTGCTTTAAACCGTACCTTTTCAAAACAACACAGCGTTTAGTCCAAACATTGACATTTTTCCCAGGATGAGTAAAACATCTTTCCAGTAAAAACTGGCAGAAGGAAAATAAAACTAATAGAACAGTAGTACTTTGAAAGCACAAAGATGTCTTTTATTTATCTTCGAAAGATCATTTTCTAAATATCTCTTTCATTTTATTCGAAGAACCTTAGTATTGACTGCTCCAGCAGTCAATGATAATTCCAGTCCTAATTCCTACTATAGACTACTACATCACAAAATGTAATAATTTTTGATAGTGTCAAGCAAGGAAATAAATTTTGGAAACAAATCAGTGCGAACTATAGAATATCAAGGTATCAGAAGACTACTTTGTCTGAGCACGCAAGGGAAAGACAAGGTCTTTGAAAAGAGTTTTAAAATCAGGCTTGAGTACTCTTGTGAGAAAAAACAAAACGAAACTAAACCAAAAAAACCCCAACAAAACCAGGCTTTGAGCTCTGCATCCACACCCAAGCTCAAACTTTGCCCAGACTAGTTCTGAGGAAAGATATGAACGAATTAAGATCCTAAAAGGATTGCAAGTATGTTCTGTATAGACAAAGTCTTGAGAGTTCATTTTGGAAGTACTTTGTTTTGTGCTATTGTCACTTGCAGTACTAGCCATTTTGGTACTCAAAGTTACTTCCAGTGAGTCCCCATTTCCCGTGGGCTGTTTTCATGAAACTTGAGTTTCGGGCTGTGTACATGTGTGTACACGCATGCATGTAAGGGTGAGGTTGGGCTGTGTCTGGTTCTGAAGGCTTTGTATTAATTCACGGCATTTCGCATCCAAGTCCAGAGTTCTCTCAACTTCTGCCGCATTGGCTGATGCCTGCTTGGCGTCTCCCCGATCTCCGGTCTGGGGTAGCACTGCGCAGAGAGGAGCCGTAACACACCCAGCACACCGGCGGGTCACCCAGCCATGCTGTGGGGGAACGGGACGGAGTCGGCGGTTGCCCAGAGCAGCTGCCAGCAGCTGCATGCGAGGTGACGGGGAAGGAAGGAAAAGGGCACAACGGCCTGAATTCTCCAGAGATTTGTATCTGGAGATGAACCGATACATTCACATGCTATATGGGTGGAGAATAGCTAGGAATCTACTTCAGTCATATAACTGCTGTTTCCAGCAAGATGATTGCGTAGCAACATCATGAATAACATCAAGAAGTTTTCTAGTGACTGCTGCCCAGTGATGCCTTTCCATCTGTAGCAGGCAGAGAACAAAAATTTAGGTCAAGATCTTATTTTTACTGCTTTAGTTGCCATTGGACTCTGTACGAGATAGGCCAAGCCAGCCATGCTAAGGCATTATTAAGCAGAGATGGAGAGAGCTGTTGTGCCAGAGGTGGGAAGGTGCAGCGCTGCCGTAGCCCTGTGCGGCCGCCAGCGCTCCCGTTGCGGCCAGGGCTGCCAAGGGGGCCACGGAGCTCCCCTCCACCCACACTCTGTGTGCTGAGCATCCACCCACCTGGAAACGGGGCCTCTCCATGTCCATCTTGGTACAACCTGTTGCTTTTTCAGTCTACTGAACATCTATTTTCATTTTTAACATTGTCAAGAGGAGATAGCAAAAACCATCGTGGCAGTACCTACCGTTTCTCTCTCCTCTGTGAGTAACTGCCCCTAACAGAAGGATTAGAAAGAAATGAAAGAGAGGAGGAATGACACTACTAAAATCTTCGTGACACAACTGTGATAATATTGTGCTGTATCTTTTTTCCAAACTTCTTCTGAGGGAGCTTTTTAAACTTCGTAGACCCTTCCTAGATTTCTTTGTTTCTGCCAAGTCAATCTGAGACAGAAGGCTACTGCTTTTAATACCTAGCGATCATAGCAGTACTGACGTTTAATACGTTTTTTAACAAAAACAAACACGTCTGGCTGAATCAACACTAGCTTTTAGACTGAAGTAGTCCTGCTGCTCAGAAGTGAATCCCCTGATTGTCCGTAGGTACCACACGTTGGCTGTGTTGGCAGAGCAGCTGTGGCATACAAACACGATTCCTCTTGGGAAAAAAAACAAACTGGAAGTTTTGCTTCAGCTGGGCGCCAAATGAGCACCAATTCCTAGCACAGACACAGCTGAAGAGTCAGAGGTTTTTGCTTTTTTTTTCTGCCAAAGAGAGCATATTCCTGTTTTAGGCACCATGGCATGGGCAAAAGGGAGACAGAATGATGTTACAGTCAAGAGGCAACGTAGTTCAGTCAAGAAAATACTGACAATTCTTAAATTCAGCAGAATTCACCTAGAGGGTGCGCTTGCTGCTATGCAGCCGAGCTGAATGAACAGCTCACACCGAGGACTTCATTAGACAAACAAACGCATACAGAAACACTTCTTGCTATTAATCTTCATCTGTTCCAGAGCAGGACCGAGTGTATGGGTGAGGTGAAGGGACTAATTGAACAATATTGTGCGAACATACAGAAAGACACGATTCACATCGCATATCTCATGTTCCTAGAATTGCCTGGGCAGTACAAACAACCAGTGTGAGTAATGTGATCAAAATTCGGTCAAAGAATTACTGCTCACACTTACAAGTTAAAAAAAATCCCTTTTCTTCCAAAAATGTGTATTTGTCATTAAAGGGACAGAGCATGTTAATGAGCTGAATTAACGCTTTTATTAGCAGCAGCATTACCAGTATCAGTCATAATCAGAATGATCTCTGTAAGTCATGCAAATATTTCTAAATTTTTCACGTCATTCACCCTAATTCACTTTCTTGCTACAACCCTTAATGATTTCTACTGATTTAAAGCAACGTGAGCTTTCACATTCGATTAGGGCAGAAGAGCAAAAAATCTGGAGTATACATGTACCCTAGACAAAGTAATGTGCTGATAAAGTTCTGTTACTTCCCCTAAATTTAGGCAGTTTATTAAAAAAAAATGTACCCTCTATCTAGTGTCCATTAATTAGGGGAACAGAAGTGAGAAGAATTGCACATCAATGCAAATAATTCTTAATTTATACAAAGAGCATGATGATTAATATCCCGTGCACCTTTCTGAACTGAGAAAGTGTAAACCCCACTATTCTGACTGGAAACGATTTCCCCTCTTCTTTCAAGTGAGTGGGAGGTGATTTGCAGGTGCTTACACTGAGGAAGGGAGGGTGAGGTGAGGGCAGGGCTTGGCTGGCCTTGCTCCTTCAGCAAAGCCCCAACAGTGTAAATGGCTTCCTTCTGAAAGGCATTCACCTTGTCTTTAGCAGGTCAGCATTCCCCAGAGACTTTTTTCCTTCTTTAGTGTGCAAGTCATAACTGGAGAGGTTAAAAATCACACTTCAAGGGGAAATGAAACCGGATGCATATAAATAGCATTAAATCCTACCGGCCAGCGTAAATGCACCAATAGATTCTGCCGTGTTTGAAATACTGCTAAAATTTCATTGCAACGTGCTGAGAAACAAGTTAAACAAAATGTTAACTACTTCTCGCCAGATTTTTCTGAGTCTCTTTGGGACAGCCTAGCTTAAAGTGGGATGAGCCGGCAGGTCCGATGTTCACCCTTGTTCTGGAAATCAGTTACCCGGCTGCAGTACTATTGATAATTTGCTTATAGATAAGGAGATAACTACTCCGTTTGAAAGATTAAATCATGTGCTCTAGTGAGCCGTGGTTCACCTGAGTGAAGCCAGACTAGGAATGGGGAGCTGCTCGCCTTGGTTGTGTTTTAACCTCCCCGAGTTTCCTAAATACGCACGGAGGGCAGCGATGCCTTGGTGTTGCGGGCAGGCAGCCCCCGAAGGCGAGACCACTGTGAGCCCCCTGCCCTTGGCCTCGACCTGTCTGGGCCCAGGGAGCCTCAGGGACCAGCTCTACTCCGCAGGGAGATGGGTGCTGCTCGGTACCATCCTCTCGGGACGGGGCAAGAAGCCTGTTTGAGGGGATGCTGCTTCCGCACCCCGGCGGAGAGTCGAGGCTCCGTGTGCGGAGCAGCCAGTGGCTCAGGCCCCCCGCAGCAGCGGGTCACAGGACCCCTTCAGCACACCAGCTGCTGCTCCTCTTAGTCTGAATATTCATTTTAAATAAAGCAATAAGCTGGCGAACCCCATTCGGCGTACCCAGCAGGTGCACAACACTTTGCTCCTGCTTTCAAGCAGCATTCGCTTGTACACATTCGGACTTGAAAACTCTACTTATTTATATTTTTTTTCTCTTGATAAACGCGTTGGCACAGAACGCTTCAACCCTTTTCCCTGGCCAGCTGGGTCGCCTCTGCAGGGGTGCGCTCGGGCTCCCGCAGCCATCGCGCCGGCGGGCACCGGCGAGGGGCACACAGCGGGCAGCGCGGAGGCGCTCGGCGGGGGGGGCGCGGGGTGACGCCAGCCCAGCCCAGCCCAGCCCAGCCCAGCCCAGCCCCTGGTCCCGCAGGGCTGCAGGGCGGCTGGGATGGGCCCGTGCTCCTGCCCCGGGGTTACGCTGTAGGAACGAACGGATTTTGGGGCGGTGAATGGAAGCTTAATCCCCCCCTCCTCCTCCCCCGCTCCCCAAAAATCCCAACCCCCAAACCAAACCGGCTCGCCACCGTCAGGCGAGGTGTTTCTGCCCGACCCCGTGCCGCACGCCCCCCACCCCCTCCCGGGGAGCGCGCCCGGCAGGGGGCGCCCTTGCCACACGNGAGCACAAGAGGCCTGTCATTAAAAGCAACCAGCTTCCCCTGAAGTAAGTGAGGGAGGAATGCTTGATGACAATATGGGTTGGCAGTATCTGCTCCCATAGCTTTGGCATAGAGAAGGTGGGAAAGCCTTATTTTCTTTTGTTTTTATTCTTACTCTAGAATGGGATCTGCAAAAGGGAGAATATGAAAGAAAGAAAACAAAAAAAAAAACAACAAAAAGAAAAAAGGGGAGACACGGGGGACGGGAGCGGGAGGGACGCACTGAGGGCACAGCGGGACCCCCGGAGTTTTTTGGGGTGGGGAGGTAAAGGGTGCGGGCTCGCCAGGGTCGGGGGGTTCCCCGTGCCGCCCGCCCCCGAGG
>VZSC01002280.1:113961-241017 GCA_013398225.1 Steatornis caripensis | reverse complement strand
TATATATATATATATATATATATATATATATATAAAAGAAAAGAAAGATGTCGCTATATTTGTACACACCAACAGTAATCAAAAGTGCCTGATGCCTTCATAAAATTTGAAGTGAGAAAAAAAATATAGTTTTGTGCTTTAACCATGCATTTTGTTTTATCAGGGACACAAGGATTAAAAACAAAAAAACCCCATAAGCTTGTGAATAAGTGGTGGAGGAAATGCCCTATTTTTTTTTTCCTTGGCAAATGCCTGTATAGAGTTAATGTTATGTCGGTGTGCTATTATCCTAGGTACGTGTGTGTATGTGTGTATATATGTTTGTGTGTGTATATATGTACATGTTATAGGTGTATATCTATATATATACACACACAATATATATTAATGTGGTCTAGGAAAATGTAGCAATTAAGGAATGTTTAAATAAAGTACTACGTGTTTTCCAGTTTGCAACAGGATGTCATAGGACAGTGGGCACCTTTTTAACCCACACCTGAGAAATTTGGAGTAAATGAACCAGTCAGGATTAAGGTGGGATTCAGATAATGTCTTTGGTTGCAAGAACAAGGATTACAGCAATTCAGTGGGTTGCTTGTGAGCCATAATAATTCCACAGATGGAGAAGCATATGACTAGCTGATTTTTTTTTTAACTGTCTTGTACTGTAATGCCATTTTGACATTTAACCCACTAATGTTGTGACTGTATACCTCCATGATGTGTAATTCAGTGGAACGTGGATCAAAGATAGGTTTATTTAAACCCCCTGACAGCTAAAGAATATTGTATTAGTTGGTGATTTGAACACTAATTGTTAATATTTAAAGGAGTATTTTTAATAGAATGCGTTACGCATTCCAGGACCACTAGAATTTAGCAAATGTGAAATGAACCCTTTTTAAGAGTGTTGCACGATTGCTTAAAATTATATTTTATATATATATTATATATATATATATTTTTATGCAAATATTAAACATCTTTGATCTGGTTGTCACACTGCATTTACAATTTCAGTACTGTACGTTATTTAAATGGAATCGCTTTACATTGGAACAATAACTATTCACTTTCATTTCCCCTCCCAAAAGACCGGCAGGGGGAAAACCCAACCTCCGCTGTTGTTTTCACCTCGGTGCCATCTCTGAAGGTGTTAAATTCTTTGTTGGGCTTCGAAAACCTGGTGGCTAAGTGACACTTGACTCTCATATTTTGCTTTTTCTTACTGAGGGGGGAGGGGGGAAAGAAAAAAGAAAGAACAGGGAATTCAGGCTTTTGAAAGAAAACTCGCTGGATGCAGGCAGGGTCTGGCGTTGGAGGAGACAGGAGCAGGGGAGAGGGAGAGGACTCGTGTCCTGGCAGTGTGTTTTCCCCACGGAGCGAGTAAGGTACATCTATTTTTGTCGCGCTTTGTACTTTTCACTCTGGAGGCAATTTAACAGGAACCCGATTTGTTTACTGAAGCACCTTCCCCGGGAGTCCTTCAGGAAACATAAAAGCTGTTCCGTTGCCGTTCCCGGCGTTGACTCGCAGCTCTCGTCCCCCACCTTCCTTCCCTTCCTCCGGCGCTGGCTGCGGCCTTCCGCCGGGCTTCTCGTCCCCTGGTCCCCGCGAGGTCCCCCTCCAGCCGCCCGGAGGGTCCTGGCTGGGTGCTCCTGGCCCGCTATTTCCCCTTTGCCTCCAGCTCCTGGGAAGGTTTGCTAGCGGAAGCTGCGGGGAGGGCTGGGGAAATGGGATCAGCTGGTAATGTGGTATGTCTTCTCTCGCCGCAACTATTTGCAGCAAATAAATGAGTCATCCGCTCTTTGAAAGGGTTTGAGAATCTATAGCTGTGCCACAACCGCAGAACGCTGATAGTACATGACACGATGTATTTTTCCTTTGAAGGACCCTTTTTTTTTCCCGTTGCTTGAAAGAAAGTTTTGATTTACTTCCTCTCAGCTCAAATTTTATTGTCAGGTTTGGGTTTTTTTTTTTTTTTGTGATTGACAGCAGCAAGTTACCTTATAGTGCATGCAGCAGGGCTCTGAGCTAAACTGCACCTTTCAGCGTTTGCATTTTGATACATATATAATATGTTTTTATATATTATATAGGTATTCTGGATCTGTTTTGCATATGTTAATGACCAAGGGGTGGAACTGGTGGAGCTTTGTTTTATCTGTGACTGGTAGCTTAAAAGGTGCCTGGTGTTAGAGGTGGGAAGAAGGCGTGAGTTCAGGCCAGGAGTAAAATAAGAACCCCTTTTCAAAGCTGGTTTATTTCTGCGGTTTGCACACCTTCGCCTCCATACAGTCTGACTGGTTTTTAACTGTTTTTTTTCCCCTCGGCTGCAGGACACTGGTACTTTTAAAGTTAACGACCGCGTTCTTGCTTTGTGGACTTCATTTTTCCCATCCAATCAGATGTAAGGTTAGAACTCGTGCCGCAAGGGACAGTGCCCCTTTTAAAGAGCTGAATGATTAAAAACATTGACCCGATTACAGCAAAACTGTGCCGCAGCTGAATTTACCGCTAACCAACAGGGCGCTAAACTTGCTTAAATGTAGCGATTGTGAAACAACCGAGAGCTTTGAAATGGGATTTTTTTTTTTTCCTTAGATGTAGCTGTCCTCCGAAATGCAAGTACATTTCTTCTAAAAATAGAAGGACAATTAGAAGACCAAAAAGATGATATTTTTCTAGTTTCTCTTGTTGCACTTAAAATATTTTCTATCTTGCACAAAGGCCTTCACACAAATCCTCTAAACATCTCTTATTAAATGCTTGATTTACGTCATGTCAGAAGCTCCTACCAGTTCAAAAAAGCGCTTTTTTTTAATTGAGAAAATGAAGTGTGTTAGATAAAACTGCACAGAAAAGGAAAAACTGTAATTGCATATTCAGCTCCTATTTGAATATATTCTTTTGTATGGTTTTCTTTATGCAGAGAGTTTCCCTTGCAAGAAAGAAAATCAGTGTACCGTTTTGCTGTTGTAATAATGGTTTGCTAACAAAATAAATAGTAAAAAAAAAAAAAAAACAAACCAGCCTGCAAATTTCAAGACAGCTTGGCTAAAGCACTGCAGGCTCCTGCAGTCTGTAGGAGTCTGTGCAGATTTGCTTTCCCTCGGATTTCCTTACAACTGTTGCCTTCTGCAAGGCATCCTGTTGCAGCAAACTGCTCCTTGGATTGCTCTTTTGGAACATTTTGACTATAGGCTTTGTCACAGACAGAAAAAGAGCTGATGGAAAACAGACTCTAGAGGGAACAGATTGTGAATTTTGTTTACAGCATCCAATATTTGGATTTTTTTTGTAAATAAAAAGAAGTTATTTTTTTCTATTGATTTGTGTCTGCTGTCTTCCGTGTCTGAAATAGCTCTGACCCCCTGCTAATGAATACCAAGTTCGCTTTCATGAAAAAAGGACAAGGGCAGCACTTTTCTGAGAAGAGCAGCGTTCGGCTGCTTTCCGATTGGAGCACAAGGCGTTTTGAAAAGCCCTGCCTCGTGCCAGCCAAGTTTGACTGGCTGCACTCAGCTGCGGAGGAACCTCCACAGCCAGTGCCAAAAATACTCACTCTAGCACTGGTCGGGCCGTGCAAGGGGTCCCGAACTGAAACGGCACCGCAGCAAGCCCCGCGCTCTCGCTGCCTTCCCAGTTTAGGTCCCGGTACCAGGACCTTTTCGTGGTGCCCGTTACTTGTGCGTGATGAACCACCGTGCTAGCAGTAATGCGAGTCTCCTGACGCCCTTGCGACGTATTCAGTAGGGTCTGATGCCCCCACCTTACCATTTCGGTGGGTCTGGGGCGCAATGGGGTGCCGCTCCCTGGGTGCAGAGGCGGGTCCGCCTGTAGCAGACGGGTGCTGCAGGTACAGCAGCTCGGGGAGCTGCTGGGGAGCGGGGACGCACATGCCCATTTGATTCAGCTGCTGGATCAGTCCAGTTCTTCCCTCGTATTCAGCGTCTACTCTCCTTCCCTGCCCTACAAAGCTGTCCTTGTCAGCAGAGGTATTTTCTGTTTGCTGTGCTTACAGGGGAGATGCCTCTGTAATGAAGGCTAATTTCCTCAAAAGGCACTTCAAGGGAATATAAAATACTAATTTACAATGCTCGTGGCGATACTTTTTCAACCAGGGTGCCTCAGACTGACCCAAATTTGAAAAACACTGACTAAGACTCTGTAGTATGTAGCTCTTACTAGGCTCATTCATACACGGCGCTGGGTTTGGAAGGCTCGCGCCGGCTGAGCGCGAGCGTGAATGCACTTATTGTAATGATGAGTGAACCTGTATTCCCCTGTAAAAACAAACAAACAAACAAGCTGCTGGGACTGCTCGTTTTTCCAGGCGCAGGGAGAGCCCCCTCGCCGAACGCCAGGCGCCTTCTGCACAGTGCCGCTTTTGAAACCTGCCGGGCACGAGTCGGGACCGTTGGCCAGCCTGGCCCAGAGAGGGGGATGCGCCCGGCATCCCTGCCCGTGCGGCATCGCCTTTCCTCCCACCTTACTGCCAGGGAATGGAGCGGGACGTGGCCTAACGTTTCCTCCTGTTAGCTTGCTCGGTTCTAAAATATTTTTGGCATTCTGACAAAGGCGGCTGCAACGCCCAAAGACGCAGATGGAAATTGGAGGATTGGAAGCCATCTAAATCCAAATGCCTTTGCTTGTCTCTCAAAATCCAAGCCCGGATGGACGCTCTTGTGCTTTGGAGGGAGTTAATTCCAGTTTCTCTGCTTAAATTTAGGGGGATTTTTTTGAGAGATGAATGCCAGTTGAGTATCTGGAGCGTTGGGAATCTTCCCTCCCAAACCGGGGAGGAGTATGATGGGGATGCAGCCAGCTGAACGCTGGACTTTAGGAGGTTGTGGTTTTAAGGAGGGAGGAGCGTTCAGGACTGAGGAAGAGGGAGGGCAAGAGCAAAGGTATGAGGATGGGAATCACCTGAGCGACAGCACCGTGGAAAGCTGGAGAACGTCGTGATAGATTAAAGTGGGAGGGGAGAAATGGCTCCAGTCTTTAACTTATGTTCGCCCTGCTAAAATGAGTCTGATCAGGGAAGCTGTCACTTGTAGAGATAAGTAACAGTCTGCAGTTTCTCTTGGCTGCAGCAGCACATTTTTATTTTATTGCCTTTAAAAAAAACCAAAAAAAATCCCCAGGACCCCCTTTGCCCAGGAATGAAGCTGAGTGTAGGCTAAATCAATCCTACATCCTCTAGTAAATGTATCTGCAGTCCCTGGAAGGCAATAAATTAATAATGCCGAGTTCAGTTCTATAAACCTGCTCTTGGGAAACCCCTGTGGAACCTCTGCCGAGATTTCTGTAGCACAGTCTCCTGCACCTTGTTCCCAAGTGCTCATGTGGATCTGGTCATGCCTTCCTGAAACTGCCGCCAAGCATCCTCTTCCCATTTATTTATAGGTTTCTAGTAAAATACAGTGCACGTGGCCACATGTACTTAGGTGAGGCAGTCTATAGCTATGCACCGTTGGATTGGAGCTGGTGTAGTTTTGTAGCAATCCCCTAAGCATCTACAGAAGTCTGTCACAAGCCGCTCTGCAAGTGAGGCTCTAGCCCACATGTAAAAAGCAAGAGCACAAAATCAAAATCTGCACTTTAGAGAAGAAATGCTAAGCTTTCAAAGGCCTGATAAAGCAAGATGGACAGAGTTATTTCCTACGCACTTAACATAGTCTTAGGCCGTTCAGAGCGATTGTTTTGTGGATGCACAATCCCACCATTTCATGTGGCTGCTATTTCATCAGGACATGCAAGGCCAGTACATGCCAGAAAATTTTCCTTTTGCATCGTTAGGGCAAAAAACTATGCCCTAAATACACACATAAATATTGTGTGCAAAACATGGATATCCTCTGTTGTAAAAACATCCCTTAGATTCCCGTAATGGCTTGGAGGGCATAAATTCCTGATTTTTGAGAGAATAGCGTGCTTAAACATACTCTGCCTTCTGTTGGACTTGGGGGTGAACAACTTTTCTGCATGAGCAACTCTCCTGATAATTAAGTTTGTCGTCCTGAAAATGAAGAAATACAGAACAGCCAGCACTTTTTAAAAGTGAGCGTCTCTGTATCTAACCTACGCAAGCTTTCTTCTCTTCAGCTCCTCTCTTGGAGGGTATAGCACAGAGCCACTTCTAAAATCACAGCGAAAGACAGGAGACAATGAATATGTTTTGGAGATATCCAGCTCATCCTTGTCAGTGTGCGTATCTGGTTACCTCTGCCATTTGAACTAAGGTGTTAAAAGGTGCCTGGAGCGAGAAAGCAGGCATTCCTGAGGGAGGTGTACATGGCTCTGTGACAACTTTTTCTCGGGGAAAAAATCTTTTTCTCAGGAAAAAAAAAAATTCTCAGTGTTCCTTAGAGAAGGCGTGCTTGAAGAGCACTCTTGTGTCTGCAGTGGCTGCATGACTTTCATTTTAACTGTGACTCCCTTGCTTGGGTCATTCCCTCAATCCAAGACATCCATGGAGTTCCTGCAGCACATGCTGATGTGAAAATGTAATTGCAAGGAAATCTTTCCGCAATTGCAACCATTCTCAACTCATTGTTTGAGGAAAAAGTAAAGCCAGTGCATTTTTTTTTTAATCTTTTGTTCTTCAGTAATTTGTTTCACCTTTGCTTCTGTACTGCCCTTCTGTGCTTGCTTGTCTGATGCCTTCTCATCCTGATTCCTGCAGCAGAAGCAGAGGCACCAGCACCACATGCTCTTCAGGCTATCAATAATCCTGTTGGTCCCTGGTGTTTGAGAGCCATTGGCCTAAGGTCCGTGCTAGAGGGGTTGTTAGGTGAGGTTCAGCAAGAGATGTGGAACGTCTCTGTGTAAACGGGAGTCCTGGATGTCCTGTGAAGTGCTCTTCAGAAACTTTTCGATCCAAGTTCTCCACTAGCAGTTCTTCATGACAAGAATTACGCATACAGGCTTGTACAAAGAGTTACTTGGACATCTCAAGAACTGCAGAATAACAGTTAAGTGAATAAGAAGTTTAGCACAATAACCAATATGATTAAAACAGAGAAAAAATGTACTGCAAGGTACTTATTAAAAATATCACCATCCAAACTAGTAGAGAAGTTCTTCCTCAGCTTAAAGGCTTTTATTTGGGTTGTAGCAGGCTGTTGATACCCTTTGCAAACCAGACACTTGGCTTTGGGCTAAATTACCCACTAGAGAAGCATATACATCCCTTGTTCTTCCCCTCAGGCTTTGTCATTTAGAAAACAACAAATATATGATAGTTGTCTGCTTTGCAAACAAAGTGAACTGTGACTTGACTGATTTATGTAAGTCCTTTTTATAAGTAACCCTATAAAAGTCAGCCAGTGGTAGAAGTGAAACCGAGAGCTTGGGCCTTCCTTCTCACCAGCTGTGAACCACTCTTTTGCATTTTTTATGGAACTGTAAAATTGAATCGCACATTTTTTTTAGATTGAGCTTTCTGACGTGCTATTAATTTCTTCCCATCTCTCTGTGACCAATAATGTCAAATATTTAAGGTGGGATTTTCTAGTTTGCAAATCTCATTCTTGCCTGTTTTTGCTGAAGTCACGGACCCTTCTGGGGCCACACGGATGCATTCGTGCTGTGTGTTAGATGCCTGCGGAGCAGCATCTGCTTTCTTGCAGCAACTGTGGGTCTTTACATATGCCACATTTCATAAAGTTATTCAAAAATCACAGAAGTCCCAAGAACTTGGAACTAACCAAATTTCACCCAAACCTAGACAGCCCCAAATTTTTCTGCAGGGTCTTACAGACGCTGCTTGCCACCTGCCATTCTCTCACCCCAGGAAGAATATCTGTGGTTTATATGCAAATGAGGAATGCAGCATCTGCCTTGGATCAGGCTTTTGCTGTCACTTGTGTGAAGACAAGCCATTAGGCAACAGAGCATCTGCAGGGCTGAACTGGTGGCCATCTCAAAAGTAATCTACTAAGAAGAGAGAGAAACGGGCTTCAGGTGCTGGTGAGGAGCTACTGGCAATCTTTCTGTGAAATGCACACACAGTATTGGTTCAACACTGAAAGAGATACATGTGTTTTCTGGAGTTCTGTGGGCAGCTGTCGTATTTGCCGTAGATCACCTGGTGCAGGACTTGCATTTTAGTTGTCACTGGTGGACATTATTGATCAATGCACATGGAAGTACTCTTTAAACTGTGCTCTTTGACTGCTCAGAGGGTATTCTCTATAGGCAGCACAAAGGTGCCTCGCAGATATTCTCCACTGCCCACGGCTCGCGCTTTGGACTCTGAAGGCTTTTGTGTGAGCGTGTTTCATATGGGATGACGCTCTTCCATCATCCCAGAAATGCCCTCCCACAGCAGTGGGAACGTCCATGAATGATGGGAAGCATCTGACGAAACTCTGACCGATGCACCAAACACCTGGGCAAAAGCCGCTGGGGCCAACAGGAGATTTTTGCTTTGGCTTACCTGGCCTTTGAATCCAGCGGTAGCGGCTACCTCAGTGCTTGAGGCGGCATGCAGGGAACACACAATGCAGATTCAGTAGCTGAGCTTGACCCTAACGTTACTTGCTAGTTCTTTGTTGTCAAATGTTTGCTCTGCAATAGCAACCAAAGGGCATGACCAGGTTAGGACCCATTGTACCAGGCACTGTGCAAACACCCCTGTGCGAGTCCCTTCCCTTAGAACTTCTCTGTGTGGGGATTTCAATGAGCTTATTCTTTTCCTTCAGCTGTCTCGCAGAGAGTCAAGTCATTTGTTTAAGACAAGCGCTCGTTTTTCTAAGAAATGGGATATACACTGCAAGAAGTGTTCCCAAAGAGGCAGTTTTCATGAAATATTATTTAGTTCTGTATTTTTTTTCACTTGCTAAGACTGTCTTGTCAAAATCTCAGCTTGCCTTCGTGAATAACTGAACTCACTTGCTCTCTTAAAAAAGCTGTGTGCTTAATGCGATACGCTTTTGTCACCGAGAACTGAAATCAGTCCTCTTTCTCCATAGTCAGTGCAGACACAGGTGCATTTCTCTGTCCTCCATCTTGAATTGCAATCACTTCAGGAAGTGAAAGGAAACGCCTGTGGAGTAACGTGCAACAGCATTAAATGACTGCAGAGCCAGAAGTTGCAAGCGTGCTGAAGGAGCCGAGCCCATACTTTGTATCTCTTGAAACGGAGCTTCCCCAGAATGAGTGGGTGTCCTGAGTGGGTTTATTGCTTTTTACTTCTATGAAGGTGATACCACACTTCTTTTATTTATTTATTTTTTTTTTAAGTTAGGCTGGCTACCAGAGAAATGCATCAGGATCAGGAATTTTCTTAATAAGCAAAGATTAACTCCACCCTGCAGGGCTACCTCCACCACTTGGCTGGTGAATCCACCTCCCCAAAATACTCGCTATCATAAATCCACAATGTCTCAGCCCTAAACTGACAGCTGGAAATCATTATCCTGGGGCACACGGCCTCACCAAATGTGTATTACCTCCTGAATAAATCAAATTGCAGGGTTCAGAAAAATCTTGTTATGCTAAGCAGTTTATAGACAAAAGTTGTTAAAAAGAGGGTTTAATAATGCCAAACCACTGTATATAACAAGGTCGAGGGGAGTGGAGCCTAATAACAGTCCTTTCTGTAATTCAATAGAATAATACGAAACTCAGCTGTAATCCTGTGACTATGGCGGCACCCGCGAGCGCCGCGTACTGTGGTTATGGGGTAGTCTGTGTTTCCATCATCTTTCCCTCTTTTCAGGGTTTATATTTCGACTGCAAAGCACCCATCAGAAACTTGGTGAGTCCACATATGGCTCAAACCCACAGAAGGCAAGAAATTCAGAATTAGGGCTGGAACTCCCCATTCTGCCCCGCTGCCAGGCTATCGCACCGTGCCCTGCTGCCCATCAGGAGGGACGATGGCGTGCGGGTGATCTCCATACAGCTCTTCACAGTACAATCGCTGGCTACTATGAGCTATTTCTTTAATACATAATTCCATCCCCCCCCACAAGGTATAATGTAGTGCATTGGCAAACTTTTGGCTCACGTCTCTGATGTTGTGATAAACATTAGTGGATACTTTCCCTGAGAGCTTGGCAACAAATCTAGGAACTCATTCAAATAAGAACTTTGTTTACTCTCTGAAAGGCATATGGATTTCTAAATGAATCCATTTTTTAGGCATAGTTTAAATAACACACCACGAAAGACCAGAATGATGACTTTTTTTTGAGAAGTATTTCAAATTGGTTCTGCAACAGACAGAAGCATTCGTATTCGGAAAGGCTGGGCTCAGATGTATTTATTTTGCACAAGTAATTTTAGATCCAATTTTTCCTAGGCACACTAAAAGAAAAGATTGGCAAATATAAAAAAAAAGTAAAATCCACTGATTTCTTGGAAAGCAAGTGCTTCTGACCAGTCCACCACAGAGAACGTCCTTCTCATAGTGGTCTAAGCTGACTTTCCCAAAGATCAGTGATAGCTCATGGCTCAGACTCCTTCCTACATAGCATGGGGCTGATGTAATTTCTACTTTCTTCTTTGGACAGATGAGGGTAAAAAGCACGTGGGATGGGGGAAGCCTCCTGCCTTGTCGCTTGGGTCCGAAGGAGGCTTGCAATAGAGAATACAGCTTGCTTTTTCGTTATTTACTTCTGGTCACCCCAAAGCTTCGTGGGCAGAATCCACCCTCAGCGTCTACAGCCCTTGCAGGACCCTAGCAAGAAGAGCCTGGAGTGAGTGTGGCAAGGCAAAGGGTCACCACGCAGCTGGCCGTGACCCTTGCCGTAGCTGTGGTGCACCCCTAATTTACTGGATGTGCACTAGGGGGAAAGTGACTTATGAAATATTTTTTACAATACAGTTGGATCATGCCAGCTTTCTGCTTATGAAGGAGAGATGGATTTTGGTGGAGCTGTAGGAAGAAACCAGGTGTTACTTGGTGGGAATATAGGATATGGGATTTCATACACTGCTTATGTTGGGACCTAAGGTGGCCAGGGTTTTCAGGTAGGCCTGCCTAGGCTTTTTTCTTATATTGAACATTTCCGAAACCCCGCTCTTTCTTCATGCCTGGCCCACACTGCACTTCAGCAGCTGCTGCTGTTGACCATGGTGCTCTCAGGACGCCCTGATTTCTGATACAGCGATCAGAGCAATTCGAACACATCTCCTCCCACCTCGTCATCCAGCTAGGGACTTCAAATAAACCAGAACATCCCCTTGGATGCAGGGAAAGAGAGTGACTAAAGGAAACAGAGGTGGGCTGCCATGCTGCAGAGCCGAGGGTCTTAGCCACTCCTGGAGGGCCACCCCTGGTTATGGCCGGCCCCGGTCAGGAGTGGGGATGGTGAATAAGTCGAGAGCTTGGTCGGGAAAGATTTTTTTGGTTCTAGGACAAAACCTGAGAAGGCAGATGGGGACAGGAAGCGGCTTAGGTCAGCACCCTTGAAAATGAGGAGAGGGGATACAGGATGGGGAAAAATTGGTACTGAAACAGGGGATTTCATGATAATTACGCAACTCATTTTGTCTTAGCTTCATCTGAGGCATTTTATTCCATTTGAAACAGAACAAATTATTTTAAATGTGCTTCGGCTTTTTTAAAAAATGAGGTCAATGTAGAAATAAAAAAAAAAGAGATTTCCAGAATAATAATTATATTAATTCTTTTGACATTTCATAGTCTAAATATTTATCTGGAGCTGTGTGGTAAATTTGTTTTGAAATAGCAAATTTTTCTGGCTGCATTTGTGTGTACGTGTGTGCGCATGTGGTTGTGTGCATATAAAGACTGGATAATGCCTTTTAAGTTTTCCTTTACTGCTTTTAATTATGTGATTTAAAAGGCAACTTAGTTACGGCCTATTCAGTCGCAGTTCAGCAGCTTCTGTGCAAAACCATGTCCCCTTCACTGTTTGTCTCGTGCTCTAGGGAAGGAAGCACGTGCCAGCGAAGCCGTCTGTAGGGACTTCCTCTGCTCGCCACCCAAAACTGCAGAGTTAGCATATTGTGTGCAGAGTTAGCACAGATAGCCTTTCCCGTCTCTAAGGGAAAGAGTCCCAGGAGGGCTATGAGTGAAAACTCTTCGAGAAGTTTCTTTGCTGTTCTATCACTTCCTATTCACCTTGAAAGCCATAAAATACAATTTGGCCCATAGGTCTTGGGGCAAAGCAAGAATAAGTGTATGTATGTTCCTTGTTAATCTCTTATGGCCCAAACTTCCTCCCTATTTACTCCTTATATATTAATCCTATTTATTTCCTCATTAATCTCCAGTGGCTGTCCTTTTTGCAGGAGGGACGCCTGCATGAAATACTCTTTTTCCTTCTCTGTTAAATCCAAGGTTTTTGATGCTGAAATTTAATTTTATGTGTCAAATTAATGTTTTTTCTCAGTGTGCCTTTCATTCATAAACCTTGATTATCTATTTTTAAGGAAAAAACCCAAACAAATCACAGAAAGGAAAAATGTATTTTAAATAAATAATCCGGCAGCGCTGCCGTAAGAGAAAGCTAATCTTCACAGCCATTATTATGTCTTCAGATTTTTTTCTCTGACTTATATTAGCTTCTCATGAAAGGCAGGGGGATTTCTTTCCCCAGTGGATGCCTCCTGACTCGCTTTACAGACATCTGATCTTTGGCAATAGTCCGCAAAAGGATGTCTGCTGTCAGAGCCCCACTGTCACAAAGAGCCCGCGGAGACTTTTAGCTTCCTAGCAAGAAACAGTCGTGTCTGTGGAAGCATTTCTAGGGACGTACTGAAGGCTTCGGCCCCCTCCCACTGCAGACATGCTGTGGACCGGCATTTTCCCTGCTGATGAGCTGAGTGGTTGGGGGAGTGCGCAGAAACCACATCAAGCCCTGTGAGTTCCTGGCACAGCTGCTGGGTTGCTCACCTCCTCCTGAGGGTCCCAGCCTATTGCTAGGAATATCCGAATCTGCTGGAGCACAGCGGGACGGGGAGGACGTGAAGCAGCAAAGAACATTTATATAGGCTGTTTCTAAGGTCTGGGCGGCTGGGGTGCTTGGTGCTATTAGTGTGCAACTCTATAAAACTGTCTGTCCGTGTAATCACCTAATTGGAGAAAATGGGGTGGGAAGAAGCGGCCAGAGTATTCTGCATCATCCCTTTGCCCAAAGGCAGGATCAGCTGTTCTTAAACTCTTCCTTATTGTGCACTTGCAGCCAGAGCAAACAAATATCTAACATACTTTCTTGTAGCAAACCCTTGAAGTGAGATGGGAGGAAGCTCGTTTGTTTTAGCTGCTCCACCCCTCGAGCCCTCTGCCCTTGCTGGCTGGTCAGGCAGCTGTGTCCCACATCTCCACACCAGGACCAGGCAGAAGGAGACCCATCATATTCCAAAGCTGACAGATGATTAGCGTTTCATATCTCAAACTATCAGAAAACGACATGTGCTGAGGATGGGTACAGGCAAGGGATCAGTATATCTCATCATGATCTGGACAGGAGGTGAGAAGTGGAAAGATTTCTGTTTAAAAACTTTGTGCAGCAGATGCAGAGAGGAAGCATCTGCAGAGTGAAGACTTCTTCAAGCCAGCAGATCCATTTGCCCCATGAAATTCCAGTGTTTCTGAGCCTTTTGATTTGGCTCGACACTGAAACTGGACGAGGCTGTTTTAAGGTACAGGCATTTTGCGCGAGGCATTGAGAAAAAAATAGTGGAGAAGTTGTATCAACTGTTATTGCTGTAGTTTTGTTTCCTGACGCCTCTATCTTGTGGCTCTTGGTGTGTAGCCATCTGCTTGGTGTGACTGCAGCAATTGGCATCCGGTGGCGAGGAGGGAGACCGTGCGCATGGGTGGTGTTGCAGCACCTGCCGCCTCTAGCTCTTTCTCACCCAGGAGAAGAGGAAGAGGTGATGTAAAATCCAGAGGCAGAGGATTGAGTGAGGGAGGTTGGGTGTGGAGAAGGCTGCAGGGATGAAGCTTGGACTCATAACATCAAGTTGGATCATTCCTTGTCTGGGTTTTTGTTCTTTCTTTTGAACTATGTCAGTGTGATAATTGGTGTGTCGGAGCTCAATCCTGCAGGCTTGCTTTGAGTGTACAGGTACTGGAGATAGATATGGAGGATTTGCTTCCTGCATCATATCCTGCTTTTGAAACTGCTTTCCTAACTCTCCTGTATTCCCATATATTGTACTGTGGACCCATCCTTAAAACATTAGATCCTCAGCTACATCCCCAGTCTAGTCCTGATCATTAGCTCCCTGAAAACAGTGCAATCATTTCCCATCTCTTCCTTTCTATCCCACTCCTTGCACTCCTTTTGGTTTTTCTGCCTTGCGATAATTTTCAGCCTCTTCTCATCATCCTCGCACTGCCTGGCACAGCTCAATAACGAACACTTGTCCCCCAGCTCTGTTGCCATGTCACTCATCGTGTCTCCTGATGGTTTTGGTGTGCCTAGTACCTATGTGTTCCTCTCCCATTTATTTTCGGAGGCCACAGCTGTGCCAAACAGAATTTGAGGTGTGGTTTTTTTTTTTTTTCTCATTTTACACTGTTATTCTGTGTTTCAGGATGTCTGTTGCTGAAAAAAGCTGTGAAGAAAGAAAAATTATTAGGAGCCTGTGAACAACAAATTCAGGCTGCTATGCTGAGGAGTGGGTGCAGTTTATGGAATGATGCAGAGACTCCCCTGGGACATGCATTTCATGTTGCTTTTTAACTCTCAGCTGTGCCAGAAGCCCCGGTCACTCAATGGATTTTGTTTGCTTCCTCCTTAGATGTTTGAGCAGAGTTAGAAACCTGGTATTTATTGGAGAGTTAGTTCACTTCTGATATGCACAATACACGCTTGATTTGTTGCTCCCCTCACAGTCCTTGACTCCAAGAACTAATAACAAACTACCTATGAAAAAAAAAATAGGACTGTAGAGTCCCCTGACCTGACAGAGCATACTAGAGGATGGAAACTGTTGGGATAATATCTCATTCTCATAAAAGCTCTTTTTAAGTTCTGGGCACTCTTTGCAGATGACACTGGCTTTAGTAGAGGGAGCACAAGACAGGGTGAAGGAGTAGCCAGTTTTTTGTTGATTTGAGTCTAATTCTGAGAACCCATCCTGAGCATTTGGCAGCTGTAGTCTTGTCCGTTTTCTAAGAGGCTTGACGGAGACTGTCTTCCAGTGTCCACTTTCCTTCAGCCTGGTTAATGGGTGGCAGTTCAGATTTTACCCAAACCTGCCTGGTTCCCATGCACTCTTTCTGTTAGCCTCTGGGGTCAGATTACCCTTTCGCCACTTTTAATTCCACAGAGATTTGTTCTCATCTTTGGGCCTGGGCTGCAAACATTCCAGGTTATACACAAATTGTAATGAGAACCACAGAATTTTGCTCAGGGCAATACAGATGCAAAATTCAATAGGTCATTAGACATCAAAAACCCTCACAAAATACTTTCAGGAATTGCCCACTTGTCTGGAGTTTTTACGAATAAAGAATGTTTTAAATCCCATATTCCCTTTCAAGCCGATTACTTGGCAAAATCTATTAACACTTTACTGGACTTTGTGTCAGGGAGTCTGAGCGCCAGACTTTGTCGCGTTTGGAATTGCACGTGCTATCCAACAAATTAATTTCTACACAGTTAAAACTGAGCTGAAAATTTCCCTTAGCTAGATGAGTATACTGGGGAGCGTGATACAATCCTGGAGTTGTACTGGTAAACTGACAATGGCAGCAGGTGTCATTATGCAGGAAAACGTGAAAAACAAACAGAGCATCACTAAGAGCTGTAAGTATAAGCAGGGAGAAAACTGAAAGATAATAAGCACAAAACTGGAAGTCGCACCGAGGACAGTACTTGCTTCTGTAAATTGAGTTGTACATGGTTGTAGAGTTGCCTAGAAATAACAAGTAACAACAGCATGTTGATGAGAAATTAGAGTATCGCTAAAAGCAATCTCTATTTTCTGAAAAGCGAGGAGACATTAATAGTGAGAAAAGCAGATCTGTCAGGCCAAACCCAATGATTTACTATTGGCTTACAAATGGGGCCTGGACTTGTTTCTTGTTCTGTTAAGTGGCGCAATTAAAACCAGTTGTGGCAACAGCGCAGAGCCCTTGGCTTCCTTTGCTTCCTCTCAGCCAATGCTGGGTGCCCAGCATTCCAGGGCACGATTGCTTGCAGGCTCCTGGTAGTTTCAGCCCCTCCAAGATGCCCACAATTTCTATCGTGAGAAAGACAAAAAAAGTCTGCAAGCAGCTACGCATTCCAGATCTCACTGTGTTTGGTGCACAATTGTTTCCGTTTAGTTGCCACAATAGTTTTGTGTTCTTCTAGCCCCCAGAGTAGTATGCATTTAATTTCACCACTCTTGCTAACCAGGAGTTGACAGAATCCACAGGATTCAAATAAGTGACCCAAAAACCTACTGAAATCAATTGGTTTTGACTGTTGGTTACTAAGCAGGATTGCTGGTTGGACTCCAGCTCTTACTCGCAATGTTTGTGCAGTATGGAACGTGTGCTCCCTTATGCGAGATCAGAACATCTGGCATTTCTTTGGAGATGGTTGGGCAATAAAATCAAAGCAGTATGTTAACCTGTGGACTTTCTTCTGATGATATATTGAATGAGATACTGACCGTCACCTGCCTCACGGATGGATGTGAGAAGGTTTGGATTTGGCTTGCCATTTCAAAATAGGGATCTTTTCCTGGGGTTTATCTAAATATCTGAGTCTTAACCATGCCCAAAAGATTCTGTGTTATCTCTATTTCCTTGTGATCTCTGTGACCTTAAAATCCTTCCACGAAGAAAGGAATTAAAAAAAAAGCAAGTAGATTTTACATGTTTCCCTACGATAGTCTCTTTAAACAGTAGCATTTCTAGTCTGGGTTTTCCAGTGATGTGCTCCACTGCAGTACCTGAACTTCCACATTCTGAGAAGCTGAAATAAAAAGCTGAAGAGTGCTCATATAGACATTATTTTTACCCATTAAGTCACTCTTTTTCCACATTAATCACAGGGTAAAGATATCGGGCTTCAATTCAGATTATGACAGTATCTAATGTCTTTTCCACATACAGTTTCAAACTAGTGGAAGACTTCCTCTCTCGTTTTCATGGGAATTTTGTGAATTCCAGTATGTATATTTTTCCAGCTGTAGTATTTTATTTGAAATTGGAAATTGCCAATTGAAATATCACCTTTCCTATGGAAAAGCTGCTAATACTAAATCTTAGAAACATAAGTTTATTTCAAGTACTCAGGTTGGATAGTCTCTACGCATAAAGCAGTATCCTGTAACACTCTGAAATCATTCTCTGTAGGTGTCAACATCTGGATCTTGGCTTGTTTACTCATGTAGCAATCTGCTGTTACAAAGCTGAAGGACAGAGGGGAGTGGGTTGCATCTCTAGTCTAAGGTCATTTGAGGTAAATCTTTCCTTTGCAAATCTGTCTTCTGACCGAAAAATAGTCTGATTGATGTGGCCACCTGATTTCCTTGGGAAGGACTGAATAAAAGCAGCTATTGTTGCATTCACAGGGTTGTCTTTTTATCCTCAGGCCCCAAACTGTGTCTGGGGAAACAGTAGACAAGAGAAAATCAAGGCCTGAATTATATACTATATACACTATATGCACTAACGTTCCTGTTATTGAAAAATTTGTTACAAACCCACAAAGAGTAACCTAGCAAAAATAAATACCCTTATTTTTCATTAGGCATCTTCCTACTCCAGGAAATCTAAAAGCAATAGATTCTTGACATTTGATCTCTCCTGTGCTCCCATCATGGGGTTTTCTCCTTCTCTGGCTCCTCTCGTCGCACAACAGTAACTCAGCCTTGCCTTCTGTCCTTGCCTGAAGCTTCTTGCCAGGCTGCTTCACTGGTGCAGCCTTGGCTCCCCATAGCTTTGAAGTGTGACAGGTTTCAGAGGTTGGTTGGTGCAGCCCACCATGAAGTCGGATACTGCCGCCAGAAGCAGGAGTCTCAGGCCAAAAGCAGTTCAGTTCCTTAGCTGGTTAATGCAGAGCTCCAGTCTCTCACGAGTATGTGCACTGTCACCACGGGAACTGCACCTCCACCAAACCGGTGGCAGCCCAGGCTGAGTTGAACCACGTGTCACCTCCTAAGCTAAGCAGTGAAAGGCTCAGTCCAGAGGTGCTGCTGAATAAGACATGCTGTGTGGTGATGACTGATAGTTTTAAGCATTGACGTGATTCTGGTAAGCATTACAAGGCGATTGGCATGGTGAAGTGGAAGGACTGGCTTGGTTTAACTGAAGGAACTAGTCTGAATGTTTGGTGACTGCTCAGGAAGAGCTCGGTTTTCCTCTGGGTTCAAGCTAGGCTATTGGGTTGCATTCAGGAGAGCAGATGCTCTCAGATGTGCTCTGCCTTCACCTGAAAGGCAGGAACTTTAACAAGCTGAGGGCTTTGAAGGCTGAGTGTCTTGATACTGAAACGCATTCCCAACAAAGGACACATTGACAAACTCCACTGCCAAAGATAGGAAAAATAATGTCAGATTTCCTATTTTATGGCTGTTTCAGCACACAAACACTTTCCGTCTATGACTTCTCCAGATGGCAAATACTTTTTGCTCGTTCAATGCAGCATGTATGTGCAGCATGTATACATATACAGATTTTATTCTCATTGGCCACATCTTGAGTTCTTCAAACTTCAAATTTGCTAAGCATGCACAGCACAGAATTTCCAAGTGCTCTTCTGTTTTTTCTTACGGTTTTGCTGAGTGTGGATACAGAGCAGAGAGAGCTCCTGACAGAATTTTGTCACCATCATCTGTAGCTGCTATACACAACATCAAATTTAGTAAGTATTCATACCTATCACTTTTCATTCTGATAGCCACCCGCATACACGCACTAAAAAATTCTGAATAGAGAGGTTTTGGTAATTCTTTGGAGACTTTACATAACTTATTTTCTCGCTCCCAGTTTCATCGCTAAATAGCCATTTACTGTGAAAGTTACAATTTCACCGGTTGCTCTCTGCAAGGATAATCAACTTTTTTTTCTCCTCCTTTTTTCTCCTCCTACCTACATAAGAAAAAGAAATACCAAAATGGGTGCTTTGCTTTGTCCATAGAGATGGCCAGCCATATTTTGTTGATTAATCCTTGTGCTGTTGCTGGCCTCTTTTTAAATATTCTGGAATTTTACATTATCAGCAACTTGGACAGTATCTAACGGACTACAAAAGGATTGTATTAAATGCTAAAATAAGATAATGTCTCATTTAAACAAAAAAAGAAGACACTTTTTAGGGACCTTTTGCTGTGATTTAAAGCATCTTTGACTACTTTGGAATGAAAAGTAATCCCTAAATATAAAACTTTAAAAACAGATAATCTAGAATTCCAAAATAAACTCATCTCTCCTATTGGAAACAGTAACTGTCTACTCAAGCTAGGCAATTTCATAAGTCGTCTTCGTTTTTTGAAAAAGACATCCTAGAATGGCTGGCAAATCCAGTGATTGGATGGAAAGAATTTCTGGATGTTCAGCCAGTCTGATCCATGTTTTGACATTTTATGCAAGAGAATAAAAACAGTTTTTCCCCCCATTTACTTCAGGCTGCTATTACCAATCATTTCATGCAGATCTGGTTACATGCTCACAGAAAAGTCATCAATGTATTGGAAGAAGGCAAAGAGAGAAAACTTTCAGTTTATGCAGAACTTTTGGAGACGCAGTGCAGGTGATTTGCTGTTTCGTTGTGCGGCTTGCCATGGNTACCAATCATTTCATGCAGATCTGGTTACATGCTCACAGAAAAGTCATCAATGTATTGGAAGAAGGCAAAGAGAGAAAACTTTCAGTTTATGCAGAACTTTTGGAGACGCAGTGCAGGTGATTTGCTGTTTCGTTATGCGGCTTGCCATGGATCCAAGTCAGCAGTCCAGCTCTGTGCAGCTAAGACCTCACTAACTGACTGTGGCTGTTGGCCCAGAAGTCCAAATAACGCCAGTCCTATCTAACTTGTCTCTAGATGATCAGGGAAGCACATCCCCACACTAGCCAGCTCAGAGAACAGTGAACGTGTTGAACAGTCTAATTAAAAATGAAGTAGAAAGATGGCACAGGCCCTTCTAGAGACATTACGGAAACTGCTTCTCTAGGAGAGCTCTTATGAAGTCTGTCGGGCGCAAGACTCGGGGTAGAAAGAGTGTTGTGTTTAAGCAGTGTTTCATTGTGTTCTCATCTCTGGAAATACAAACATATTCAGTTTGTTTTGTTTTAGTTTGTTTTTTTTTCAGAAGTCTTTGTATCAGCAGGACCCAGGATTCAATACATGAACCTGAAATTTCTGACACCATCATGGCTAGTGACTCTCCTGATGCCCTCTCTGCTAGCTTCGGACTTACTTTGCTCTAAGACCTGTGAACTGACTGCAGTGAGATGTGAAAGAAGCCCATCATGCACTTTATAAACTGCACAGTGTCTTGGGGGAAAAAAACATTTCTTGGCTTGTTTTCTCCTCTAGCCTTTTGAGGTGAAATGGTATGGGTTGGAGGTAGCTGATCCTGTCAGACTCAAGACTGAGGCTCTTAGTCACAGGTTGGGTGTCACACCCAGGCCACAAAGAACAGTTTGGCCCTTTTGGCAGACAAAGGGGATGTGGAGAAAAAGACTGGGAAGCAGCAGATGTTCCTTGGTGCTGAACAGCCCTGCCTCTTTCTCGCAGCTGAGGGAAAATCCATGATGCTGAGTGCATTGCCAAGTTGGATACCTTGGGTGTACCACACCTCAGTCAATTTAGAACTGGCAAATAAAGGCAGTGGATGGATGCAAATATTCAGATGTCCACTCTCCACTGCCTTGTGTGGTCTTCCTGCTTTGTGCCTGCAACTCTCTCCTCTTCAAGATTAAAACGTTGCTGACTCTCCACTTCTGACTTCTTTTTCCACTTGGCCTCTTAAAAACAATAGTTAAAGATCTTTCCTTTGGGTCATGCAGGTTGGATTACATTTTAGGAAAAAATCATGGCAGGGTGATCTCCAGTCTCAAATCTCCAAAATGGGTCCTGTCTTTGCCCCTGCAGATCTGAGAGTACCTCTCACCTATGCATCCTGGTATACGTGGTTTTACTATCCGTCACAGTGTAACCACAGTAGTAGGCACCCAGACTTCACTCCTCACACCAAATGAGAGAGATATTGCTAGTTAATAGAAAAAATTGCTTTCATGTATGTTAGCATTTCTTGGGTCAAAATTTTAAAGACCAACTCAACAAGGCTTTTCTATTTTCACAAGTAACTTAGAAGTAGCTTTACTAAAACCTGAATACCAATTTTATAAAATGTTCATTTGGTTATTCCCATGGTTTACGAGGCCCCTGGCTGAGTCTAAACTTCTTAGGGTGACAGAAGCAGAAAGGCACTTCAATGTCTTTGATAGTTTGTGTTCATTTACAGAGGTTTTCCCATCTGTTAATGAAAGAAATATATGGCAATTTATATAACCGAGGTAGTTTAGATAGGCTTCGGTTAAGGTAATCATAGATTACATCCAAACATGCAATTCAACTGAGTTGATAACATGACTTTTTATAGAAATATGAAGGTTTTTGTAGATATGGTTCTGATTAATTATAAAGCAAATCTCATATTAATATAAGGTCATTTTTAAAAAAATGTTGGTTACCTGAGAAGAATGTTTAACGTTGACTTAAGTAGACCAAAAAAGAGTAATAGAGAAAAAGTAATAAAGCCCATCTTCATTAACATACAGTATTTATTGGATTTTTAAAAATTTTTATTGCCCAATCTTGAAAAGAACTAACAAAGAAGCTAGAAGGGGCCTTAGTGCTGAAGGCCAGCACTTCCTTCTGGCAGGTCTGTGGTCTTCTGCTTCTCCAGAGGAATAACTGACGTCTCTTCTTGATCTGTGGCTGTTCTTCATGCACCACTGTGAAAGGTCTGGCTTCATCTCCACCCGTTGGGCAGTCTTCTCATCCTCAGGCTGAAGAAAACCCACCTCTGGGCCCCAGGGACCTCAATGGCCCTCTGAGGGACTTCTTCCAGTGCTGAAGCCTGGTGGAAGCCATGTTGTCTCATCCTCTTTTCTTGGGACTCAGAGTAGAGGGGATGGCACCTGTTCAGAAGGTGTGGGGGTAGGGGAGATGGTGGTGGATGGGAAGGAAGGCCTCATAAGACATGCGGCCATTTAGAAAATAATTGTTGATGCCAGGGAGATGGAATACATGAGTCTGCAGGCTGGCCAGGCATGGAGGGTAGATATCCCAGCTAGTGCCAGGTGCAGAGGCTGGGCTGACTGTAAGGCACTGGCTGGGCACTCCTGTGGTACCGTGTTGATGGTGTCATGATGGGGAGCTGTGGCACAATGTAGTGGCGCCAGGGGAGCCATACTGGAAGTGCATCCACATCCATCGACTCTTCTTCTTCTTCAGGTGGATCCACCACCACTGGCTCCACACCATTAGCTACATGACCAATGGCCATTGCTACCACGTAGCTGGTGGTGCCTCCGCTTTGATGACATTGCCTCTTCCTCTGTGCCTCCTGCAATCACTCATCTGTCTGCCCACACAGAGATGGACAACTGCTCGCTTTGCTGTTGTGGGGCCTCTTTCTTCCAACCATCATGGAGTTTGAGGGCCTGGAATCTCAGCAAAAGTGGGCCAGCTGCTGAGGGCCTGGTGTTTATAGGTCCCAAACAAAAGGTGGTGATGCAGCTCATGATATCAAGAGGCCATTCTAACGACTATGCAAATAACTGTATATGGCTATTCTGGCAGTTAGGGGTGGCCTATGGCTTTAAAGGTACCCAGTTGTGGGAGGAGGAGAAGAGGAGGGGGGCACTGAGTGCACCTTTCCTGGGAGCACTCCTGTGTCCATTCCTAATGGAGGAACATTTCATGGATTAGGCCTGAAACGTGGGAAAAGATTTGCTGAGGAGGCCCAGAACTATTTGGACTCTACCCACCCATCCTTTTCAGCATTTAATGGCCAGGACGTTGTTAAAAATCTGCATGAGCCGAATAGAGACTGTCCACGAACTTCGGTGGAATTTGGATCAGGTCCAAAGCAAGTGGGTCCTTTCAGAGCTCAGGGAGAAAAGGGGGAAACTTTGCAAGATCTAACAGGTCTAGAGAAGCAAGGATCGCTCTGTTGGCATCACCTCGGATGGTTNAATAGAGACTGTCCACGAACTTCGGTGGAATTTGGATCAGGTCCAAAGCAAGTGGGTCCTTTCAGAGCTCAGGGAGAAAAGGGGGAAACTTTGCAAGATCTAACAGGTCTAGAGAAGCAAGGATCGCTCTGTTGGCATCACCTTGGATGGTTGCACATGGTTATTTCAGGCAAAGGCAATCTGTTATTTCCAGTCCTGAACATTTATTTGTGTCATGGTGGGAAAGTATGATTTACTTGCCAAAGTCCCACTGAGATGGTAAAAATATAAATACCATAAGTTATTATGTGCATATTCTGAAAAGTGGTTAGTGACTGTGTTTATTAATTTTGATCACTTGCAGGGAGTTATTCTCTCACTGCCCCCTCCCCTAAATTCACATGCTTACACTGAATACACGTCCTGCCGGGACCTATAAAACTGCTGGGGTGGGGGGTGGAACCAGAGCAATCCTATACCCAAACCCTTGCAGGGCTTCTCATAGAAGAGCCTGCAGAGAGGAAACATCTTTCCACACTGTAGGCCTGACCTGACTGGGCCACTGCATGGCCGTGGTGTAATGCTTTCTCAGCACTAAAGCTACATCATCTGTTTAGAGACTCGTTTCATGTCTCATCTGCCAAGGAGAATGGACTGGGGGCAGCCCTGAGGAGAAGGACTTGGGGGTGCTGGTTGATAAGAAGCTCAACACGAGCCAGCAATGTGTTCTTGCAGCCCAGAAGGCCAACAGTATCCTGGACTGGATCAAAAGAAGTGTGACCAGCAGGTCAGTGGAGGGGATTCTGCCCCTCTACTCTGCTCTTGTGAGACCCCACATGGAGTACTGCATCCAGCTCCGGGGCCCTCAACATAAGAAGGGCGTGAACCTGTGGGAGGGAGTCCAGAGAAGGGCCATGAAGATGATCAGGGGGCTGGAGCACCTCTCCTATGAAGACAGGCTGAGAGAGCTGGGGTTGTTCAGCCTGGAGATGAGAAGGCTCCCGGAAGACCTTATAGCACCCTTCCAGTACCTGAAGGGGCCTACAAGAGAGCTGCAGAGGGACTTTTTACAAGGGCAGATAGTGACAGGACGAGAGGTAATGGTTTTAAGCTGAAAGAGGGTAGGTTTAAACTAGATATAAAGAAGAAATTTTTTACAATGAGGGTGGTGAGACACTGAAACACATTTCCCAGAGAAGTTGTGGATGCCCCCTCCCTGGAAGTGTGAACACTTGAAAGGCCAGTTTGGATGGGGCTTTAAGCAACCTGATCTAGTGGAAGGTGTCTCTGCCCATGGCAGGGGGGTTGGAACTAGATGATGTTTAAGGTCACTTCCAATCCAAACCATTCTATGATTCTATGATGGGAGTTGTTCATGGCATCATCCTTGGACAGTTATCTCCAACAGGAGCAGGCCATTTATTTCATTCAGACAGCACTGATTTGAGCTGTAATGGATTAAGTAAGGTGGAAGGTAGAGAGGATGAGCGTTATGTGCTGTTACCATTGCACTTCATTGAGGATACAAAGGCTGCAAGGCTAACTTAATACTCCAACTGAAAAAAAAAAATATTGGCAGCATATGAAGGAGTTAGAGCTGCTTCAGAAGTGATTGGTACTGAAGCGCAGCTACTTCTGGCATCCCAATTGCCAGTACTGTCCTGGATGTTCAAGGGTAACGTTCCTTCGACTCATCATGCCACTGATGCTACGTGGAGTAAATGGGTCTCACTAATCACATAGCAGACTTGAATAGGAAACCCCAACCATCAAGAAGTCTTAGAAGTGATCATGGGACTGGCCAGAAGGCAAAGACTTCAGAATGCCACCAGAAGAGGTGCTGACACGTGCTGAAGAAGCCCCACTACATAATGAACTACCAGAGAATGACAAGCAGTATGCCCTGTTCACTGATGGATCCTGCCGTCTTGTAGGAAAACATTGGAGGTGGAAAAAGGCTGTGCTACTCGAGGAGTTGCAGAACTGGCTGAGGGACAAGGTGAATTAAGTCAATTTGCAGAGGTGAAAGCCATCCAGCTGGCTTTAAACATCGCTGAAAGAGAAAAGTGGCCAATGCTCTATCTCGGTACTGACTCATGCCTTGTGGGGTTGGTTAAACAGTGGAAATGAAGAAACTGGAAGCACAGAGGCAATCCTGTTTGGGCTGTGACATTGTGGCAAGATATTGCTGCCTGGCTAGAGAAACTAGTCATAAAGGTACATCACGTAGATTCCCACGTACCTAAAAGCTGGGCCGCTGAGGAGCATCAAAACAACCAATGAGTGGATCAGGCTGCTAAAGTGTTCCAAATACATTTGAACTGGGAACATAAGGATTAACTATTTTTAGCTTGGTGGGCTCATGACACTTCAGGTCTTCAAGGAAGGGATGCAACATACAGATGGGCTCGTGACTGAGGGGTGAGATTAACCATGGATACTATTCCACAGGTTATTCATGATTATGAAACATGCCACGATCAAGCAAGCTAAATGGTTAAAACCTTTGTGGTATGGGTGGTGGTGGCTGAAATATAAATATGAGAAGACCTGGCAAATTGACTATATCCCACGTCCTCAAACTCTCCAGGGCAAATGCTACATGCTTACAATGGTGGAAGCAAGCACTGGATGACTGGAAACATATCGTGTGCTTCATGGCACTGCCCGGAACACCATCGTGGGCCTTGAAAAACAGATCTTATGGCGACATGGCACTCCAGAAAGAATTGAGTTGGACAGCAGGACTTATTTCAAAACCAATGTTATAGCCAACTGGGCCAAAGAACATGATACTGAGTGGGTATATCATATCCCCTATCATGCACCAGCCTCCAGAAAAACTGCACCATAAAACAGACTGTTAAAAACTACTCTGAAAGCAATGGGTGTTGGAATCTTTAAAAACTGAGATAAGAACTTTGCGCAAGCAGAATTGGTTAGTTAGCACCAAGGAATCCATCAATCGAGCTGGTCCTGCTCGATCAAAATATGTTTTACATACTTTTACATACTGTAGAATGCAATAAAGTCCCTGTGGTGCATGAAAGGAATTTGTTGGGGAAAACTGTTTGGGTTTTTCCTACTTTGGGCAAAGGCAAACCCATTCATGGGATTGTTTTCACTCAAGGACCTGGATGTTCTTGGTGGGTGATGCTGAAGGATGGTGTAGTCTGATATGTTCCTCAAGGGAATCCAGCTCTGGATGAGAATACTCAATTTTGAGCTGTATGATACTAATTACTACATAATACTAGCAGTGTTCAATAAGTGCCTTTCAGGATAACATAGTGGTGATGAAACCGGAGCTAGCTTCACCAAGTGGCCTCCTCAAGGCTGACATCTTTAAATTACAACCTGTGGGCAAGAACCATGACAAATTTCATATCATCTCTCCTGCCCTGAGAGACTGCTATGACAGATGGAAACTCGCAATCATGAACTAAATGGACTCAATTAATTTTTTTGTCGGAAGATGAGTCACAAACTAGTGTTCTGTATATATATATATTTGAAGACAAAAAGCAGTAGTGATCTAAGCATGACATGAATGGTGTGGAATAAAGGATGGAATGTCCTGGTTTGAACTAGAGCAGAACCAATTCTCCTTTTAGTAATTTTACCTTTCAGTTAAGTCTCTTCTAAGTGACTGCACTTTCTGAAGTTAACGACATATTTTTCAGACAGTGTCTGCTTCTAGAATTGATAATGCTTCATGTTTATAGTTATTACTAAAGTAACAGTATGAATGGTATGCAGAAAGGCTCTTCTACTTATTCCTATAGAAACCAAGGTCACTTGGCTAAATTTCTTACGTTTCGTAAGTGAAAGCGGATAAAAGGGGTCACACCCTTGGGGAGAAACGGACAGGAGAGGTGACCCAAAGATGACCAATGAAATATTCCATCATGCTCAGTTTAAAGCTGAAGGATCACGAAGGTCAAGCTCTCTTCTGCTATGGCTGGTGNTAGCTGGCTTAAAAATCTCACGGAAGATGTTGGTAGAGCTTGGGCACCTCACTAGTTGTAGTCATTGGCATAGTTCTGAATTTACGTTAGAGAATTACCATTGCTTACTATTGTTTATCACTCTTTAAGACATTGTAGCATTTTTTTGAGGGACATCTTATAGCAATCAGGCAAACAGTTACGGAGAAAATTTGGCTGGAACTTCCTTGACAACAGTCTAGATTGAATCCAGATATATCCTTGCCCTGGTTTGGGCTAGGACAGAACCAATTTTCTTTTAGTAACTTTACTTTACTTTTCAGTTGTCTCTTCCAAGAAGCTACACTCTCTGAAATTAACTGTATGTTTTTTGCTGCTGAGTACAATCTGGAGCTTTTCCAGGGTGTGCCCTGCAGTGTCCGGCTGTTGTAATCGTCATGGGGGGTGTGTGGGAGTGTGTGTGTGTCTGATATTGGGTTTGTATATATTTGTATGTATTTCATTATTTCCCATTAATATTATTATACTATTTTTTCATTGTTATTTTTTCATTAAAGCTGTTTTAATTTTTGCAACCCATAAGTCTCTCTCCCTTTTCTCTTTCCTTGCCCCTTCTGAGAAGAGGAAGGGTTATTAGACAACANGGGGGAGCTCAATATTGGGTTTGTATATATTTGTATGTATTTCATTATTTCCCATTAATATTATTATACCATTTTTTCATTGTTATTTTTTCATTAAAGCTGTTTTAATTGTTGCAACCCATAAGTCTCTCTCCCTTTTCTCTTTCTTTGCCCCTTCTGAGAAGAAAAAGGGTTATTAGACATCATCTGTTGTCCACTTAATAGCCAGCCCAGCCTTAAACGATGACAGTCCTGAACAAGTGCAGGATCCTGATGAAGTGATAGAATGTTTGAAAAAAAAAATGCAGTGGCTATTCCAAAGAGGCAAAACTTACCACACTGTGCTGGGCCCTGGCTAGCATCTAGCAAACACTGCTTGATATTATGCAATATCCTCAGGGAAAAGAGAGGGAAAACATACCTTCCAACCCAAACCATTCTATGATTCTGTTATATGATGATTCTATTTCCTGTTTTCCTTGTGCAATTCAATGCACTTTCTTTGTCCTTGATATAGACTATTAAAATAGCTAGAAACAGCAACTTCACGCAAGGTGGATTTGGGCTCAGGTGTAATGGTTTGCGGGGAGAAGGTAGGTTTCCTAGGCAGGTCTCATGTGTGCAGGTGATGCAAGTCCAGATACCCCAAGGGACTGTGGGAGTGTTACAGAGGACTGCAATGAGACGTGATTGATTTACTGCTCCATCAGTGCTTTTGCCCTAGGTTTGAGATGTCCTGGACATGCCAGACGTTGTGTTAACTGCAGTGATCTGTGCAGACTGAAGGGTATGTCTAGGAGAGCTGGGACTAAAGTCCGCAGTCTTCTCCTTTAATATGAAAGAGATTTATAGGTGACACAAAAGACATGAGTGGGAGAATCCAAATAAGCAGTTGCCTGATGAAGACAAAGTTGTTTATGTAAACTTCCAGCACAGCAGTCAAAGTTTGTCACCACCTATCTTGGGAGATGTGAGTCTACTAGACAAATCTCATTGACAAAAGCCTCATTGATGTATAAAATCTTTCTGGTAGCCTCTTTCCCAGTGTTACTTCTTAGCTCATAGATGTTGGTAGAGCCTAACTGCTTTTGCAGACTTTCCTTGTTCATTCTACTTTATGCAGTCTTTGCAAGGCATCTCAGGGTCAGTCTGCTGCTTGTTTGGGAGCAAGAACAAAAACGTAGAAATGCATTCTCCCTTCCAATTACACTGTCTACCCACTGGATGCCTGTATACCTTCATGCTTGATTTGTAGTCCTGTGTGTCCACGGGGAATATGAGTATGAGCAGGGATGCATATGGCATGTTACTTGTTTTCCTGAAGGACTCTTCTTGCCAGCTGTGTGCTTGCAATGGGCGTTTCCTGGCCAGCTTCAGCGGGAAGTGCATAGACCAGTGAGGCCATGACCACAGCACCTATTTGAGAGCAAGAGTCATGATGCGAACACTGAATGACATGTTGCCAAAGCCTTGCTGTTACCTGCAGCATGTCATGGCACTACTCGTTGCCACTGCAGTGAAATGGCTCTTGGAAGAAAAAACCCAAGCCCCTCAAACATTAGCAGGCACTGCAGGGTGCTGCCTCCTGGCTTTTTCAGTTATCTCCTTGAAGTCTGCCAAGTATCTTCCAATTAACTGCAACATAACTGCTATGAGAATTAAGGTGCAATTCGGACCCTGGGCTTCCTGCCTGGTGTGACTCCAAAAATGTATGCTGAGTAGAGCCAGTGAGTAATGATGTGCAGGATGTGATGTGCCAGTGGCACAACTTCTTTGGAGATACCTACCTAAGAGCCTTAGAAAGCCAGACACAGCAGCTTTCCAGTCCCTTTTCCCCCTGAAAGAGGAGTGAGAAGAGAGTCCAGGACCTCTGGTTTTCTGTGTGAGAGCAGCCAGTAAGGGCTGGATTGACAGAGGTAATTAGAGGGAATGAAAGCAACTGTGTGATTTTGTCTGACGAAGGGATGCATTTGATTTCCTTTCTTTATACACACTTGTTCATTTCTGTTTTGGCTGCAGCCCTGTTTTCCCGTTCCTTCCTTTAATTCATGCGTTTCACATTTATTTCTTTGCTGATTTGGTACTGTGTAACTAAATTTACTTCTCATTTTTGTTCTAGAGATTTGGGCCTGGTTTTGAAAGGATATCTACTGATTTGAACACATTTGATTGATAGTGTTTTCAAATACATTAAATGGTTTTGAAAATCTACTGAGGGACTGAGTCTTCAGTCACTCAAATTCTAATGGAAATTTGGCCCTTCTATGACAAGTTACGTACTATGTAATAAAAGGCAGCATGTTAGTCTTGATTAAATTAGAAGATAAATTACATGGAAAAATTAGAACTAAAATTTTTCATTGTTGATCTCCATTCTTGATTAAAATGTGCAAAGTCAGAGAGCCTTCAGGCAAGGCTAGCCTCATGACTCAGTTCAGTGGCAAAGCAGTGGACTATTCAACAATAATCTGCCATCTCTTATACTAATATTTTTCTGTATCGTTTGGGACAGAAAGCAAAGCAGAGGAAAATTTGTGTCTGATTGCCTGTGAGTGCAGAGGTAGGCTAAAGTTAACTTGGGTGTTACACCAGGAAGGGATTGTAGCTGCTTAACTTTTATGGGGATAAGGTGTTGATCAAACTGCACTGTGTATAAAAATACTCTGAATGTGCGTAGGCATCAAGAGAGCATGTTGTAACTGGAAATGTGCTGCTGCTATGACGCTGGTGGCTGCAGGTAAAAATCCTAATTCCCATTTAGATGTACTTCTGGAGTTGCTTTTGTTGCAGCTACTCATCAGTGCTTGAAGCTGTTCCCTGCTCACTCAAAATCTACTAGCCCAGCGGCCCGGAGTGTGTCCCATTGCTTTCGGCTGGCTGGGCTGTTAGGGAGGAGCTGGGCTGATCCCCCGGGCCATCACTTGTGGGCTGCTCCTCGGAGCATAGCGCTTTGCACCCCCACCTAATTTACCTCTTACCCTGTGGTTCACCTGGCCAAACCGGATCGACCTGAAACTTTGGCATCCAGGTGCCCCTGTGCCTTCTGCAACCGATGAAGGCAACGCAATCCTTTCCAGGCGGGCAGGTGAGAGCAGGGGGAGGACACAGATGTGGAGGTTTCTGTGTGTCTCCTCTTTGGCTACAAAGAGCCTCGTTAAACAGCTGAGACTAGGAATTTAACTTTTAGGTAGCTAACATGAAGATAAACTTAGTCCTCTGACATTTTTCATAGGTTTGTCTCAGGACTGTGTGGACCCTAAATAAGTTGTACTTGCTTACATGAGCAACGATTAATTTCTGTTTCATAGCTAGTTCCTCTTTTGCTAACGTGCCATGAAGCATTTTGGGTTTTTTAGAGTGAAGTTGGACTTTTTTACTTGCTGTCTCCAAAGGCCATTTTCAATTTTAGGATATTTTGGCCCTGCACTTCATACTGAATTTAAGTACCCAGCTCTTGTGTACCATCATGACACCTCGCCGCAGCTTCTTGGGTACCTACATCCACCTGCAGCCTTACTTAGACAGTNTGGCCCTGCACTTCATACTGAATTTAAGTACCCAGCTCTTGTGTACCATCATGACACCTCGCCGCGGCTTCTTGGGTACGTACATCCACCTGCAGGCTTACTTAGACAGCNTTAAGTACCCAGCTCTTGTGTACCATCATGACACCTCGCCGCAGCTTCTTGGGTACCTACATCCACCTGCAGCCTTACTTAGACAGTTCTAATGACGCTTGAGTTTGCATACTAACGTTGTGCTAAATAGGGGTGATTTCCTGAACTGGGATGGAGAAAAAGAAAATGGTGCAATGGATGCACTCAGCTTTTGATCCTATTAGGTAGTAATTGGAAGAACAGTGAAGATCAGGAGTCAGGCTGCCAGATTGCAGCAACTGCATGGGTATATTATCCTTCTTCCCCGTACACTTCTTGAATCAGCCCTTGTCAGTCCCCTCTGGGAGTCTGAAGGTATATTTATGCCAAAGAAGAGAAGCTGGCTTTTCCTGCCCAGGCTCCGGGAGAAGACATGCAGGGGAGATGGGCAGGGTGAGGGTGGGCATGCGGTCATGCTGCGGGGTACAGCTGAACAGCACCTGGAGCTGTGCTCGGCGCTCCTGTCTGCTGCGCATGGGTGCGGACACCACTCTGTGATTTATTATGTCAATTTGTAACCGCTACAAACATTTTAAAAGTGCCTATATTTTATTTCCAAGTACTCTATTGTGAAAGCACAGTACAGGACAAGTAAACCTTGAAAGTCTTCACGTATGCCTCCTGTAGAAATAAAATCAGCTAAACAGTACCTCATTTGTGAGGAATAAATGGCAGCCTGTGTCCTGCATTTGCCCTTCCTGTGAGCTAAATTTGTTTTGAACATGAACAGATACAAGATATTGCAGTTCAAACAAGTGGAATGAATTGCAAAGCCAAGGGGCCATCACAATGTCATGACGGCAAGTCGCTTTATTTTAAACTGTGGGACTTCAGCTCCTGTGGTCATATTAACCAGTGCAGTGGTGACATCTCAGTGGAAGATGTAACCAGAGTCCAAACCATCCCGCATTTAAAGAAGAAAACTGCAGTTTATGTTGTCTCTGTACAATCAAAACAGATGCTAAACACTAGTATCAGCAGTGACTCCCACTGCAAGCTGAACTTGGCTGTCGTCTACTGACCACAGTCAGGCTTGCGGAGTGATTGAAGGTACGAAGCACATCATTGCAAGAGCCTAATCCAGCCAGCTGCAGCAGCCAGACCTGTATCCATAGAAAGAGTTTAAGAACACGTCCAAAGCCAGCAGAAATGAGAGACATTTTCCCAGACTGATGTCCGTTTGCAGAAGAACAGCAAGGGATCCGGTAACAAGACATGTGTTTAATTCTGGTTTTAAGAGTTCATCACACGTTTTGAAGCACAGCAAGTATAACAACTGTCATACCGGGTATCTTTTGATCACTTGCTGTTATTTGATAGATATTAAAGCAATAATCAGTGCAAGCAGGAGGACACATATAGTTTGACTGTCTTCAAGCTTGATAATATTTTGAATTGCTGCTTTCAAAGTCCCACAATTTTTTCTTTAGCATGTGAACAGATGGTTCCTAGCATAAGGGTTACAGGCCAATCCCTGGCGGATACATTGAATTTAGACCCTGACCAGGAGTTTGGGGCATTCCTGTGAAGTTTGCCATTCCCTTTCAGACTTGTTGGAATAGGTTTGTGTCAGGTCTTTTATTCATGAAACGGTGCTGTGGAGCAGAGCTGAAGCATGCAAGGGGTGGAATTCCCAGGTGAGTAACGTTCCCACTGAGCACGGTAAGAAATACCACCCTCTGAAGTATGCCAGAGGAGCCAGTGCTTGTCAGCTATTGCTGTTCACTATGGTGGCATGCACAAAAATAGAAATGACAGTCATGTGGATAACTTATACGGAGTGACCTGGGATTTCCTTCACCAGCACATAGAAGTTCTTGACTTATGTAATATAATTATTCTAATATTGGTTTTATTTGGCATACATATACTACTAACACAAGTAGCTCAAATTTCTTCACTAGTTAGGAGTCCATTCAGCATTTTGACAACAAACATAATGGAAAAATTACAGTTTGTTACAGACTCCAGTTAAAAATCAGGGAGAATAAAGATCTAGGTGGAAATGTAAATTGTGTGAGGACCCTGCAGGCAGGACTGCTGTATATAGCCAAACTCAAATGGAAACAGTTTCATTCTTCAGACTGGAAACTAGAGCGTCATACTGTGTTTGCCTGAGTTCTATTTAATATACTAACTAAAGAAAGAAAACAGAATACTATGGAAATACTTCTTTTGTATTCATTATGAAAACCATTTGAAGACCAGTAACAGTACAGTGATAAGCAAGTACTACAGTTTGAGACACAAAGTAACATAATTCTTAATTTGATAGTCTCTGATCCAGAGCTTGAGTAGAAGTGAGTCTCAACAGTAAAAGGAGACATTTTAAAAGACTTTCATGGAGCACAAACAGTCTAGTAGGGAAATACCAGAAGAAGAAAGGCCATGATAAATGAGACAAATCTTTATGTCTGTGGATGTGTCAACTAGGAAAAACTTCACTGGTCTTTTAGGTATAGTAAATAATGTTTTGCTACAGTGGAAGGTTTGTATGAGATGATAGATTGAAAAGACAGGACAAAACAGAATAGATTTTCATTATTTGTTCCAGCCTGTCAGCATCAACTCAGGTTCAAGCATGGTCCACTATCTTTTGTTAAAGATTCCAGTTTTTCATAGAAAAAAATACGGGATGGTCTTTGCTACAGGAGCTCCTTCCTTGAAGAGTAAGATGCTTAGTTAGAAAGCAACTGTTTGTGTTTCTCTTGGCCTCCATAGACACTGATGGGATGGTGCCATCGGTGAGTCAGAAAGCTCACATAGATATAGTTTGGAATTAATATGCATGTTTCTTCATGTATATAATATTATAATTTGTTATACTTTTTTTAAAAAGGTTCTCAAACTTTCTGTAGTCTTCATGGGTGTGACTGAGATAATTAAATAGCTTGAATGGGAGTTTGTTTTGTCTATCCTGTAATGTCTTGCGACATCCTGAAAAAGTCCCGATCTTCTGCAGGGCACAGCCTGCCTCTTCAACCCACAGCAGAGCACTGTCTGGAAGAGATGACTGCCTAAGGGTAGGACGGGGCCTGTGCCAAAGAGGAAAAAACTGGCCCAGAGAGCTCTTGCACGGTGCACTGGGGCTGGGGCTGATCCCGCAGCAGTAGACAGCAGTGGGAACGAAAGCTGGAGCACAGGATCCTGAGAACATACCCCGTGAATCCTACCCAGGGGACCGACAGCAGACCCTCCGCAGCCAAACCCAACAGACCCTGGGACTGCAGATTGTCTTGACAACAGATGGATACACATGTTTGCTCTCAGTCTGAAGTCTGGTCACAGTCCTTGTCAAATCCCCAAAAATGCTGCCTTCTGCCAGCAAGCATTACTACTGTTTTTTCTGGACCGAACCAAGAGTATCAGACTTTCATCCAGACACTGGGGGCCACTCTGGAGTTGCACTGGAATTACACCAATGTTACTGAGATCAGAGTCTGGCAGTGGGCGAACAGCAACAGAAATAGCTGCATATCATGAAAAGGAGACAAAGGAATTTGTCATGAACTGCGATGTGACAGGAAAAATAAGAAGGTACGTGAGAGTAGATAGACTTAAAACATATTTTGTCTTTTTCTAAAAGGCTTTCACGACTAGTACAATTTAACATTTAAAATATGCATTTTTGCGTTTATTATTTGAGTTGTTACATATAATGGAAAACGGGAGCCCAAGCTTTCCATATTAAAAACCTGTATAAACTAAGGGTACACACTAGATATTTTTTGGAAGAATGTTACAACACCAATGTCTGTCTTTTGTTTTCCTGAAAGTCTACAGGGTAAAAGGATGGCATGGTCCAGCTGATAAACCAAAAATACACCAGAGCAGAATCCATGGATTGAGTACGTCAGAGCCTGTGTACTTCAAGCCAGGACAAGAAGTATACCATCTATATTTCTGCAAGGTAAATTCAAATGAAACTATACATCGGCAACAATTTCTTAGTTTAGCTCTAGGCCTTTTAGATTAAGAAATCTTTCCCCAAGTGGAAATTAGAAAGGAAGGTAAAAATAGGGTTTAAGGTTTATTTTAAGAAAGAAAAATTGCACATAGAAGGATAAGAGAAAGCTCTCAAATGCAGAGAGAGTTTTTGAAATTAATCCAAAAATAAGAAAAGATTAGATTGTATTACTCCGCCAAAGGGACAAGTTCATTTATTGTTGGACAAAGGACTCAATTCATTAAAAATTACTTAGGTGGATAGTGATATTTTTGATATTTCATCCTTTACACTGGAGTCAAGATGGTGATTTCCTACCTGATTTAAAAATGAAAAAGGTGCTTTTGTGGCTGAATAGAAGATATATGAGAAGGCTAAATTAAAACATGAAGCCAATAGCCCTTTTCATTGCGTTAGACTGCATCAGCCAGATACCGAGAGGATGTTCAGTGACAGAGCTTGAATGGGAATGGGTCTGGGCCAGAAGTGGCTTTCTCTTCTGTGCTCTTGTGGTTGCAAATCACTGTCCTTGCATTAATGAGCAAAAGCAAGAGAACTGTGAGAATGAGAAGCCTATGCGTGCTTTGAAAAAAACCTTTCTGTTCCAGAAAAGCCCTCATGATAGAGCAGATCAGCATGGATAGGCTGGGAAGCTATTGCAGTTGGAACAGGGGGCAGTATGAAGTGTATCCTGACTGTACGACCTCTCCAGGCTTCATCTCCACTCGCTCTTGGACTGCTACGCTGGCTCTACCAGTAAAGATCTCTGCTAGGGAGAGTTCATCTGTGGCATGCAGCTGGGGGCAGAACAGAGATCAGCGAGCACCAGGGAGTGTGATATGTCATTCTAGGAACGCTACTGCGGGTCAAACTCACTCCTGGGGGCTGTAAAGCTCTTTGTAAATGCCCACCTGTGGTATCTCCAGACTTTTCTGGTGGCCAGTAATTGCGTCAGGTGTGCCAAACCACGGCTTCCTTTCCCTTTCTCATTAATGGCAAAAATGGGAAGGAATATCAAGCGCTCTTCCCACATCTGGGCGCTGCCCTGTTTAGCACCTTTAAGAACTACTTGGAGGAGACTGCCACTTGATAAACCACATGATTCACAGAGGTAGATTTCATTAAACTTGTTTTAATTGCAAACTCCCTATACACAAGCCACCTCGCTGCCTTGGTTTATGAGTTTCTCAGGACCCAGAATAGTTTTTGAGCCAGATTCACAACAGGAATGCCATCATGAGCCCAAATTGTACGTATTCAAAACTATCACTCCGTTGTGACCTTGCTGTAGGGACACAGACATTTCAAAGGTCTGTGGTTTCACCATGTTCTCTATATGTTGGAATTTGTTGCGGATAGGAAATCTAAGGAGCTATGCTATTAGACATGAGAGTCCCTGCTCAACTACAGATGATCTGTTCCTCCTCCTGATAGCTATTTTCAGAACATGCCTACAGAAAAAATCTTCCCATATAAAGCAGGAGGCAGAAGTATTGCTATTGATTTTGCCACAGGCAAAAAGGTGTAAGTCATACTCAAGTGTCTAAACATAGTCGTAATAAAAATAAAAGAAAAAACAAGATCAAATGGAGGTAATCATAACCAAAATGACCTACAGAATTTACTGTTTTGTATCCTGTTCACTGTCATAAATCCTGAGAATCAGTACTATCACCTTTTTAGGATGTGTAATGACACTCAGACATAATTCTGCACTCTTCTCTCCTCTGACAACCGTTTCTTCCTTATCTTTATTTCATACTAAATTATTAATATAAAATTACTCTCTTAGAGAAGCATTCCTCCACTATGGCATTTCTAGTGCTAGCCCTTTAAATTTGATGATAAGACCTGGTGACACCCTCAAAGCAGCTAATTAGGGTTTTCTCCCTTCACCTCTTACAGCTGGTTGCTCTCATTGCTCTTACTGTCCTCTCCATCTGCTTCCTGGGTCTTTGAGGAGGAAGCATGTTCTAAGTCTTTCTGCAATAGCATCCTATAGTGTGTGCTTTTGTCTGTAATGCTGTGTCCGTTTAGGGAGCTTAATATCTATATAACTGCACGTGCAAAAGCATGAGTATTAATAGCCTTTTCTCAGTCTGTGGTGCTGCAAGGCAGATTAGCTACTGAGGTCTATAAACTGACCATGTCATTCACCTGTAGGCAAAGAAATCTAAATAGCCTATGAAATGTGAAGATATGAGTTAGTTGAAGCAGAGCTGTTCATAAAGGTCTGTGTAGGCATAGAGGGAAGGTCCAGTTGTCCTTCAGGTTGGTGGGGGACAGAGGTTCAAGGTGAATGCAGAAGGCAAACAGTCTCTAAGGCCTTGTGCTGTTTGCTCTTCCAGGCTATGGAAAAATATATCCCGTTATCGCAGCTGAACAATTTGAGGAGGGCAGTGAAAGGTAAGAAATAATTATGCAAAGAGAATAGTTTTGTAAGCAACTAAAATTACCAAAAACTTAAAACCGCTGAAATTCAGCCAAAGTGAACATTTCAAGAAGAAAAAAGAAACAATGAAAAATCTTTTCTAAATGTATTGAACAGATCAACGATTGGAAAACTACCAATATGGTGAAAAAAAACCTCTGATGGACAAGAAGTTAAGAAACGAGAAAAAAATCTGTCTTTCTTTCCAGTCAGCGTTCTTAAATTTCTCTAATGAGCAGTATGTATTTGCTGATCCAGTTTGTCTATAAAGTAATATGGATAGCTTTTTGTTGCTAGAATAAATGATGAGTCTGATGAGGCTTTGGCGGCAGGATCTGGGGCCAAATGCATATCCCTGCTTAGTGATGCTAGGAAGGTTTATGCGGTTCGGTAATCAAAATGGATTATCTGTCTGGTAAAAGACCTGTAATCTCACAACTGAACTTCAAGTTCTAATATGCCAAATGGAGCTACTTCTTGGTTCCTTTGGGATTACTCTCTCACATTGTAGAGAATTTCACAGAATCAGGCCCTAACTGGTCTTGTGGTAGGGAAAACTATTACTGAAAATTTTGTTCCTGTTTGACAAATAGTAAATGCCATCCTGCTGATAACAGCTACAGCGTCAGAGTCAGTAGTGGTCGAAAAGGATGGATTACCTTTATAACCCTCTCAGTGCATCAAGCATCCTAGGAAGTCCTGGAGATTAGCTTGGAACAGAAGCTGGTCTAAGAGGTACTGGCGTTTTCTCTGTCTCAGCCCTAACCGTTACACCAAAACCGAAGCGGTGCCATTAATTTTACATCTGGAAAATATTATTCTGTCCGTTCATGCGATCTGCAAGGATGTTTTGTACCAAAGTAGATGAAGCAGCTGGACTGAAGTATTAAAAAAAAAAAAGAAGAATTGCATTAAGTAAAATGTGCCCAAAATTTTTGTGTTCTATCCATTAATTGCTAAGTAATAATAACATCTGTGGTAAGGATGTATTATTTTTCCCAGTTTCCAGTGGCAGAGCTCAAATTTTTTCCTAATTCTCAATGCTAACTTCTGCAATTCAGATTCTTAGATACTGTACTGAAAAATGAATTCTCAGGTCTTATGGATATACATTTCCTAGTATGACAATTGCAGTCAAGAGTGGCTTTATTGTATGTGCCAACAGAAAGATGAAAGGTGTTTAAATGAAAGCTTTGTCCTCTTATCTTCACAGTCTGTTGAGGTGAAGAGCACTCACTGAGTTCAGTTAAAGTCTCCAGTGTATTAGATCAATGACTTTGGTTGTCGGTTTTTAAATTTATATTATTATTTTTCTATATTATGTACTCCTTCTTCTGTTGAACCAGACTGCTGCTTTGGGACACAGGGTTTCCATCTCTTGTATAATAGGTGGTGCTGTGTCGAGTGGTTTTGATAATTCAGAGGTGCTGGAGAGATAAAGATCAGCAAGTTTGTAAACTTTCTGTGCCGTTTCCTAATAGAGTTTAGTAACAATATCAGACGAATTCTGTGGAGTGCAAGTTGCAGAACAACAATGCACAGTCCAGAGATGCTTTAGTTGATGGGGAAATACTAGGCTTTTGGAAGATTTGTCCCAGTGAAGAATTCAGGGCATGCAGTTCAGCTCCCAGGGGAGCTGGTATGATGGTCTTGCCTTATCCAGGAGATCAGAACAGATGATCAGAATCATCCTTCTTGGCTGAGGGATACATCAAGATGTAGCTAAACGGCATGGCTGAAGAGCCGAAAGGAAATGAGCCTGCTGGGACATCTGAGTCTTAAATAACCGTCAGCTATTAAATTGCTGCTTCATGCATATTTCAAGACAGGGATAAGTTTAAGATACCTGGAAGCTGTGCAGTGATCCCACTGGCTGTCACTTCAAGCCTTTTATGTAGCTGGCGTCATGTGGAGCTGGAATTATTTTAGGTAAACTGAGATTATAAATACTCAATAGTGAACACTTCCTTAATATTTTCGTCTTTGACACCCCTTCTCCCTCACGTGGGTGTCTCCCAGCTCTCCGTGTTTCTCTAAATTAGTCATGTTGGTGGTTGTGCTAAAATCAAAGGTCTTCACTGCTCTGCGCTCTGTGTATGATCTAATGCTATTTAGCTGTTTAAATTTAGCGCCGTGGATTAAAGCTATCAAGCTGCAAAATTACTTTCTCTGGCTTCCTTCAGTCTTTCAGAAATAACACTATTTATTTATATTTGTCAAGCAAGTGAGGTGTGGTGAGGACTTAGTGAGACAAGAAATGGTGAGTCAGTCTTACCCACTTAAAAGTAACATAAAAAATTGTTATGTAAAGTGGGTTCTTTCAGACCAGACCTCTGTCTCTGTGCTCAGACAGTAGGTGCTGAAAGAAATTTTCATTTCCTTTTTACATCAAAATAATCTCACTGAAGCAACTACAGAGTACTACTTTTCCTTTCATTCCTTTTCTACCCCATGTTAAATCCATAATGGTTAAATAGTTCTGCGCATTGAGTACATTCCCAGCTCTCACCAGACTGGTATGTGTGAACTGATGAGAAGGCTGGGAAATTCTCATTTGGTTTGTTCATGGCGATACTGTTTTACGTATGATATTTTTCCTCTTCTGGATACTTACACATCTGGGAAGAGCTTTCCTCATATCTCTGTGCTTTTCAGTTCCTTAATATTTCTTAAGCAGATGCTATTGGAAACCAAAGGTGGGGAAAAAAGAACAAACATCTAGAGATGTGAGTAAGGATTTAGCTTGATGCAATTGACTTTCATTTCCCTGGCTTCCTTATTGAATCCTAATGGAAGCTATTACTAGGAAGCGAAGGGAGGGAAGGTCTGCCTTAAAATGAATTCTTATTAGATGTAGAAATTGGAGCCACGTAATACAATTCTGAGATACTCTGGTGCTCCTGCCATTGATTTCTGTAATATCCAAGTAAAAATGATGACGGTATTTGAAAATGAGTGATTACTAATGTGATACTGGCCAAGAGGCAGCAAACCAAGTGTGGATAGAGGCTGTATTAGTTTTCACGTGTGCCAGCGAACTTCATTACTGCATTTGACACGTCTACGATTCCAGACCTGAGACACTCCTTACAGCAAAATCTGTGATTCTATAAGCAGTAGTATTTAAATCAAGATTCTTTTTGCTTTTTTGTATTTGATTCAGGATCTGAGAGGAAGGGGGAAAAAGTCTTCTAGAAACTCAAATACTAAGTTGGTGATTATTCTATTTCTCCTTGAAAAGGATGCCAAATTCTTCCATCACACAACCTTCCCGTACTGCTTTTTCTTCACTGTTGCTTGCAGCCTGTATATGTTATGGCAAGGATCCAAGTGACTTGAGTAAGAGCAGGCCCAAGAGGGAGAGGGTGGAGTGAAAGGTTACAAGTTCAACAAGGAGCAATTCAAATCAAATTGAATCATAGCATCTTAAAATAGTTATTTAACATAACTGTGTTGTCTTAAGTGAATCACCCTGAGTAATAATCCATTGATCCCCAGGCTGACTTTTTATTCCCTGTCTTCATGGGAGCTTTGATGTCTTAAAATCTGTTAATGTAAAGTGCACGAGAAGTTTCATCTGAATAGTGTCACTGAGTTTGGTGAAAAATGAGGGGAAAGACCATGTTCAAGCCACAGAAAGAGAACCCTGCAGTAGATGCTGGAATAGAGAACACCTGCACCATTCCCCTATCTAACACCCAGCCATTGCGGGGGCCAGTTCTCTGTCTGTTCATATCTTTCATGAAAGGCAAGATTCATGCAGGGTTCTGCTGCCTTCCTCCATGTTCCCTGGATAGAATAAGTGCCTTTGCAAAAATAACCTAAACTGCCTGTTAAACATAAGAGAAATCAAAAGCTCACCACGGAAGAAAGATAAGATGAAAATTTGGACTTGTATAAGTCTCATACATGTGTTGAATAGCATTAAATGTTTCTGCAAACATATAAATCAACCTCCTTTTTTTAATAATAATAAATGTTCTGACTTTCTTGTTTTATCTTTTGTAAAAAGACAAGCAACTCTGTCTTGGAAGAAAGCATTTTCTACAAGTGGGCTGGCCCTGCCAAGCTCTTGCTTTTCATGGCATTTGTTGGGGGTCACTGGGTGGTACTGGAGCAGCACCTTTGGCCGTGGGCTGTGTCTGCTGCTCGCTGGAGTGGAGTGCTTTCCCTCGGGGGCAGATTGCTTAATGTTGCTTTTGTTCATTTACTTAGCATCTTTTTTCCAGGGAAGCTGCAGGGAAAACTTGGAAGAATACCTTAGTGTGTTTTATAATGCTTTTTTTGTTTTGATGACTGGGACCATATTCAGATGATGTGTAATAGGTACCTAAATTAGACCTTTTAATACTTTAGTGAGACCCCAACATCTTTACGACTGTCAGGGAAGTCAAATATTGGCATGCATTCAACAGGAGATCTGAGCTGCTCATTGCTGTCTTGAACTTTGACGCTATGACAGGCAAGCTGAATGTGCCTTATGAACCCACAGTTGTGTTCTTACAGGGATTGCTGTTGTCGTGCTTGGCTCTCATGCATTGACTGCCTACAGGAAAGCTGGTTTTTTTTTTTTTTTTCCTGACATCTTCTGGGTTTTGGCCAACTAAAATTGTAAAGTTAATTTCATGCTTGTTCCTGGAAGCAATATAGCAAGTGAAATGTGGACCAGCTTTGAGGTCAGACTGATTTAGGGGTGGGGAAAGGCTATACATCTGCACGGCTCCTAGCGCTGCGACGCTGTGGCCTGTTCAAGCATTGTCAGTGTGACTGCAGTGCTCATTTTTATATACAATGACAGGGGAGACAGTAATGGTTATGGCCATATCCCACTGATGTGATCTAGGGCAGGCTTTAGAAAGGGTAGAGAGCTCCCAAAAAGCTTTCAGGATCAATTACTTTCAGGATCAATTACAGGATTCATTACAGCTGGGGTGGTGGGAGGAGGAGAGAGAAGAATAAGGGTTGATGAGCCTCATGTGTGTTTCTTTCAGATCAGCAGATGCAAACCATGTGCTGCTAAGCTGTGAAAGGTCTGGTAGTAACACTGGGTCAGAGACAGGCAGAGAAAAAAATAATTGAGGTTTGGAGAGAAACTGGGACCCAGCCCAATTTTATTTCTGTAGGCTGAGACTGGGAGTTCTCCTCTCCCAAGTCCCATCCTTTCCAATCTCCTGTGAACTGCTATGCAAGAGCCAAACTTTAGTACCAGAGGTAAGAAATCTACCTCTAACAGCATCAGGTGTGAGCAGATGTTGGTGCCTGCTGCTTGTGTGATCACAGGCTGGAGCTTCTCGTGGAAATGTTCACTTTAAAGTTTATCACGGTAAAAGGACAATGTTCAATTTAGACTACACTGGGAGTGCTGCTAAGAAGGAATTAAACCTAGAAATATGTGAAAGTACTGTGTACTCAGCTATCTTTTTCTTTTTTTTAATATTCCCACCTAGAGTTTTTTTTAGTTTCTTTGCGTTTTTGCACACACAAATCTAAATAACATTTAGAGACTGTTCTCTTATCACATGTTAAGGTTAGTATCTTGAAATGCACTGTCAATCTGAATTTTGCTTGCAGCTCTTGTTATAAAGAGGGTCTTTGAGTTGGGGCAGACAGGTAATCCGTATCATTTCTTACGCTCTTGTAACTGACCTGTCATCAAAATGTAATTCAGAGCCTACTAATAGTAAGTCTGTAAAACTGTTTTTACTTTGAAGCAAAAAGAAGACACAGTGGAACAGGCCACCTTTCCCATTACAGGACTTCAAATCTTGTTAAAACCTTAGGCAAATTCTACTGAAGTTTGTTTGAAGACTTGTAGGGTCTGATAGATGGTGTTCTCTATTACCAGTTTACTTATTATTACTGAGGCATATTTAAAATTTTAAACATTATATATAAGAAAGTGGTAATAATCAACAGAAATCTGTACAAAGACCAGTTTGCTTATTATTGCTGAGGCATATTTAAAATTTTAAACATTATATATAAAAAAGTGGTAATAATCAACAGAAATTTGTACAAAGACAACAGATTTTAGTTTAGAGTTTCTCTTCCAATAGGGATATGTGAATGTATGCCTTAATAATAAATTAGAGACAACAAATTAGAGTTAATTTTTTTGAATTCTTAAAACCCCCCAACCTTCTGGTCATAAGAAACACACACTGAAAATGTATTTTGATAATGCATCTGAAGACTATTTTTCATGACTTCAACTCACCTATTATTTAGTTTTTATTACTAATCCTAACTTTTTCTTAGAATCTGGACATTCAGCTACTTGTTATTTCCTTGATTTAGCCCATCATCCTACAGAGTAATTTTTTTTTTGTCAAGAAACCTGCTCTGAGATGACTCTACATTATTTGATTTGATTTTTGATTAATATGCTAGAATTGCAATTGGTAATGCTAACCCCAAACATATTTTTTACTTCTTTTTCATCTGCTTGTTAGAGTTTCCAGTGTTGTTCTTTCTGTTGTTTTTGCTCTTGGTAAGGAAAAATAAATGAATCTCTTTTTCTCAAGTACGCCTTCAGAGAATCCCATAGTATATTTGGCAAGATTTTAGGGGATTTGTTTTTATCCATGTATTTCTTGATCTCTTCACTTATAAACTCACAAAGTTTGAAGACTTAAATCCTTGGAAAGGAGTTTTGCCAGAAAATACCAATATTAATGAAGAGTGAAATAGGCACTGGAGCAAATTTATGAATACTGACAGTACCAGTAGCTAGCATCTGTGTTGCCAGGAGTGAGGAAACTAAGAACCTACCAGTCCTAGAGAATTATTCTTGAAACAATAAGAAAAATAAATACTTGCTCTCTGTCAGGTTCCAGTGATGCCAAATATCTTACCACGTGAAACCAATATTTTCAGATTTTGACACCTAGCATTGGGTTTGATTTTTCAGAGGTTAAGTGTCCTGTGGCTTCTACTGGCTTTACACTGTGAACAGAAGTATTTATATGTCTCCATAGGGTTATATATTGCCCTGTTAAGGATAGGATGTAATAGTAAATGCTACTATTTGGTGATATTCTCCTGAACTGTCATTCACGCTGGCTGTACACCTATAATCTCATTTTGGTAGATGCTATCAGGGGCTGGAGTTCAGTTCATTTTTGCCAGTCAAATCTTGCATCTAGGGTGACGTGTTCTTTTTCTAACTGCAGAAATTTCCTCCGTATTTCTAGTTTGATCTAGCAGTGGAGTGCTTTCAGTGTTTGCAACATATGTAATGTTAACAGTACAGGCTGAACAAAAAACACTCAAGAGTAAAACCCAGAGTGGCTATGCTCAGCAGACATCTTTGGAGAAGGTTCAGGCCACCTACTTGAGGTGCAGCAGGCAGATGGATGGGGAATGTAGCACTTGAGTCTGGAGGACCACTCAGGACTGCTGCAATGCTGCTCGATCCTCACTAACTCTGGTGACCGTACTTCACAACCCTGCATTCACAGAGGTGTCCTGGGCATTTTGCTTCACTAGAAGTCCCTAGAAATCTCTTGGCTAGGCAGCCCAACCAGAAGGGACAGTGTTTGAAATGTTCGTTTTCCAGGATTATGCGTGCATTTTCCATAAAATAAGTTGCTAGGCTAAAAAAAAATCGGTAAAAAAGTAATCAAAAAGCTTCAAAATTTATTAAAGCAGAATTCAAGTTTGTCCTTTCCCAGTGACTTGCCTCTAATGCAAGAGAGGCTATGGTTTGTATTGCATTTGAGCCTTCTGGTGGAGTGAACTTCAGCTTCATGGCTGAGCCTTGGTTGATCATTAAAAAAAGAAAAGAAAACTCATCAACCAAGAGTAGCATAGCCACTAGGAAGGTCTGTTGAGAGATAGAGGTTATGGGTTTGAATCTTCTCAAGCTGGCAGAATTTGGAGCCAGGGTTTCCATTCCATGTGCGGACGAATGCCCTAACCACCATGATGCAAAAAAGACAGCGGCGGTCATCTCTACCTCCCCTGGTCATGGTTCTGTATCAGCTGTGATGCAGCGGATGACCCAAGTGCCAGAGGGATGAAAATTCATATGGACCTGATTTGGGCTCCAAGGAGCTCAGATGCTGTCAGAATATCCGCCATTTTCCTACTGGGTGTCCCTAGGTATTGTTCTCCATGTCAAGGCACTTGGGAATACCCTTCAGACAGCACAGGGATCCTGTATGCTTTTGTACAGACTGGGGCCCGTGTTTTAAGTACTGCAATAAGCACTTGTTTTAGGAAGTCTGACTCTTGTCCCCTGGGATACGTTTAACTTCCGCAAAAGTGACCAGGGAAGAACCCTTCTGTATAAGATGACAACTTTGGTGTGATCCCTCTGGTAGTCGTTTCTCCCAGTAAAATGCAGATGCTGTCTAAGACATGTCTATTTCTGTCTGTATTTGTTAGTGGTGAAAGTTTGCCTTTCTCAGGTTTGAATATGTATACATAAAATTTAAAAACTTTTTTCTTTGTTTTTACACCAGGAGCTTGGGTGTTTGGTGAGGAGGTTGTGTTTTGGGTTTTTTTTTTTCAAGAAAAAGTCTTTTCCACTGAAAAGTAGGGTAAACTTGCATGTTCTCTGAGGCAAATATTCTGTTCTAGAAATTTACAGGCTTTTCTGGTTCTCTCTGAGCTGAAAAGTGCTGGTAGTGAAACTGCTGTTTATTCCTTAGGAAGTCTGCAGTTTTCTCTTTGTTNTCTTTTCCACTGAAAAGTAGGGTAAACTTGCATGTTCTCTGAGGCAAATATTCTGTTCTAGAAATTTACAGGCTTTTCTGGTTCTCTCTGAGCTGAAAAGTGCTGGTAGTGAAACTGCTGTTTGTTCCTTAGGAAGTCTGCAGTTTTCTCTTTGTTTGTTTTTGTTCGCTGAGACCGTAAAATGTCTGCATAAGAGCCCTGGGCCAGCAAATCTGTGCAGACAAAATCCGTGAGCCAGGACATATAAGCCGACTTGCATATTCCCTAGAATCTGCACCGGTTTGTCAGCAATGTGCACGGGTCACTTGGTTTGTGACTAAGCTGTGGCAGCATTTAGATATGGAATATGAAAGCAGAAGCCCAAGGATGTGAATCAAGCAGTGAATCTACAGGTAAGAAAGAATAAATTAATTGCTGAGTGCACTGCATGCATTGTTCTGCAGCCCAGGATGCGACATGCTTTTATGATATTTGTGCTACCTACATAAATGTTAGCACAATCAGGGAAAACATACAGACAGCTTAAAGATAGCATCTGGGAATTTACAGCAAGGGGCTTTTTGTTATTTAAGAAAGTGGTGGTGTTGTGATTAGAAAAATACAAATTTCTAAAACCTCTTACACTGCTTCAGTTGCTCTGACTTGCTGCTTTCTCCTTTCAATGTTTACAGGAGCTTCAGCAAATGTGTGTTTCACTTATAAAAATGAAATGCGACATTGTTGTGCCTAGGCATGTTTTATTGAGGAAAAGGAATAGGTTTTTAGAATCAGTAGCTGGAATAAAAAATTGTACCTGAATAGTGCTCCTTTACTATAAATAATCCACTTGACAAACAAAAATAACTGTTGTTTTGGCAGGAACATAGCTCTGCAACCTATTGGAAATACAGCAAATCTATGATGTCTTTGAGAACTTCCTTGAGGAAAGCTTTCAAGCACAGGTTAATTCTGTGCCTGGCCCAATTCATGCCTGAATTACTTCATGCAATGGAATTGTTTTGTATGCAGCTTGACAAATATGACTAGTTTTTCGCCATTTCTATGAGAGCCTAACAACGTGACCTGACATCTGTCAATGTCAGAACGATATGTCAGTTCAGGAAACTTAAAAATTGCCTACAAGTCATGCGTGTTGTGTTAGCAAAGGATTAGCTTTCACTGAGAAGCAGAGTGATTGGGCATAGAACTCCTTATGGTTCAGTTCTACTGTAGGTTGGGTTTTTTTTAATATGTATTTCGATCCCAACTTTCTTATTTGATGTTATTTTCCTCCCTCCTTTCTCTGTCTCTGACAATAAATGGAGTGGTCTTGCTTTATAGCATGAAACTGAAGGATGGGAACAGCGGGTTCATCTCCCCAGATAATCAAATAATGGGTCATCCTCCTTTGAAGAGAAGAATTCTCATGCATATGGACTGTCAGATTAACCTGTCTGCCTTTGCATTAAAGGCATGCTCTCCTGGTAGTCTGTGCTACAGAAGTATTTGTTTGCGCTCAGACTCTGCTGAGGCGTGAACGGAGTGACTTCACTGATGGAAAGACGCCCTCAGTCAGTGGGCAGACTGTAACGGAGCCAGAACCCCCATACAGGATTATAAAACAGCAGAGTCATAAGCAGAAGGTGTTCCTCTGCCTTAACTGGGTCTGGGAGTCCAGTATGGCAGAAGAAGGCTCTGTCATTCACCATTAGTTTGGCTGTCCCTTTGCATCTTTGTTCTGTTTATTAGTGTTGGATGATACGGATGCTTTTGCATTCTGCAAATGGCGTTACAGGCTTCAGGAGTACGTGGTGTTTCATGCAGTGAATTATGAGGGTAATGGTGACAGCAACGATTGAGACATATTTGTTTTGGTTTTTTTTTTGATGATAGACTACAGCACAGGTAATGTGCAACTCAGAGCAGCAGGGAGAACTCAGAAGGGAGAATTGTGAGCTATGGACCACAAAACTGTGGGCAAGGACCTGTAGAGCTGAACTCATGCTGTCAGCAGGGACACCTTCCACAGACTTTGAGGGATATTGTAGCTTACTGATGTGATTTCTTTTTTGCCCTGTGAGAATTTAGCTTCCATTTTCCTTAGCAACAGAGTTTACGCAGCTGTGTGAGCCTAGGCTGTTCTGTGGCCCCATATGTTTCTGAGGTCATGCAATAAAGCAAGTGTGGGGAAAAAAAAAATCAGGTAGTGCAGATATGAAAATCAGGGGGTTGTTTTCCAGCAGCTCTTGAACGCTTAAGAATGAGCAAGAGAAATTAGAGGTGGAGAACTTCTTAGCAGCCTTCAACCTTTCCACTGACATCAGGAAAGGTTTGCCCTTGAGACATTATCCTGTTGTGAAACAAATGTCGCTACTTCAGGATCATGTTGGTATCAATAGCTGAACAGAATTTTTAAAAAATTTTTCTTTTTTGCTTTTTAAATGTGTTTGTAGGGTATTTATCATAAAACATTTGTAGCTTCCTTCCTTGAAGCTCGTTTTAGCCCATGACTCAGGCACTATAAATGCTGATACTTGTAGAGCTCCTATGTAGTCTCCCTGTTGCACCAACCTGTATTTAAGCTGTCTTAACGAATAGCTTGCTTCTGTCATGGGAAGCTGATTGCCCCATCCAGTTCACAGTGCAGAAAGCAGGGAAAACAAGCAACAATGATGCAAGGTTTTGCTATGCTCTTCTGGCAGTAGATCGTGATTTGGGAACAATACTCTGGGTACTTTCCTTGAAATAACAGTGCTTGGTCAGCCTGAGAGATGCTTTATTCCACCCCTATGGCAAGAAACAGATCTCCTGAGGGGATTCTTGCCCATCAGCGGGTAAGGAAATATGTGAAAATACAGAGATCTACTAGACCTGGTGGTATGCATTTCTTTCTGTTTATTCCTCCTCTGCAGAGGATGTCTGCCCTCTACAGAACAAAAATCTCAGAGCCACAGGAAGAGATGTCTCAAAAGTGTTGTAGTGACAATATAGTTTTGTCACAGACTGATGAAAAATTGGGCTTTTATAGTGCACTGCTGGTCTCTCTCTCCTCTGGCCCATTCTGGGACAGTGACCTGAAGGATAAGCTTCAGCTGGCTGGTGAGAGAAGGGTTAGTGCTTTGCTAGCTTAGATCTCACGCTTATGATAGAGAAACCATGAGAGGTCACCCACCACTCAGAGCCTTGAGCACTGTCACCGAGAGTTCCCTCAAGTGCTACCGTCATATGAAACACTAACGGGTTTTCTCAGGTGAGATTAGGGTGTGAAGAAAAGAATCGTGTTATTCTCGAAGAGTTAACGGAGTTGCTCCTTATGTGCCAGGCTTTCTCTTCTTGAGACATGACAAGCAGCACCTCTTATTGTGGTTTGCCTTGCAGAGGTGATCAAGGAACTGAGCGCTGACGGCAGCAGCAGGAGGAAGTGGGGACTGTGGTTTTGTGTGACCTCTGACTAAAGTAGATATAGTAGTCATAGGGCTGGTGTCCCAAACATAGCAGTCATGCTGTTAAATAGAATTTAGAGACATAATGGAGATGGCATTTTGCCCCTGAACATCTGACATAGTGACTTCATTAGTGGCACCCCTTGCTGCCTGTGATGCACTGCTGCTATGACATTACCTAAGCATTTTACCTCACAGGGTTGTTGCTTGCTACAGGTGACTACTCTCCTTAATGTCTGGGCTTTTGAATTATTACTGTATTTTAAAGCTGGATGACAGCACGCACAAGATTTCTTTCTGTGCATGTGTTTCTTTGACTTTTAGTTTGGTAGTCGCCTTGTTGCCAAGGGGATGTCTTAACAATATGCTGCTTTGCTAATGCATGATTCTCTGATTGCTTCATTGGGAAACTGCCAGCTCAACTTGCTGTATCATTTGCACAACTAACAATCACAGCCTAAAAATAAACTGGTTTCCTTATAGGTTGAGGTCACCCTTTAGAGTGGTTACCTCTTTCCACCTGGATCTAAAGTGCTTGGAGAGATGTTCCAAGTAAAAATTAACAGTAATTGAGCAACAGAGTTTCCATTGCAGCACAGCAGATAGAGTTACTAAAACAGACATACTGAGCTCATTAGCAAAATAAAAGGCCTTGACATACTCCGTCACAAGGCAGTGGAATTGCTCTTCGGTGAGCTGTGCCAACGTGGGTTCAGCTTTGAGGGAGTGCTGCCGGAGTATCTGAAGGAGATTGCTTCTTGCCAGGTGTGCTCGAGGAAGGATTCTTGCTGGCAGATGCTCTTGCAGAGTTGTGCTGAATTTGTGCACCCTGCAGTCCCTAGCTCTTTCACCTCTCAGACTGTTTAACACCTTTTTTTTTCCAGCTGTGCGGTTTGCAGGGCATGCTATTGTTCATCTGCAACTGTTCTCTAGCAGAGGCCCTGAAGATACCTCATACTGGCAAAATCTAGTGTAACAAGGAATAAGTTTAGTCCAATTAATGAATTTAAAGAAATAAGAGGGTTTCTTTTCTTTTTTTTTTTTTCTGCATAGTCCCCTGTTAACAGTTTAGTTAACTGACGCAGGCTTAGAAGATATGCAAAGAGTGATCTAACTTTTGGCTGCCACTAACAGATCATGAAATACGATACAAGCTTATCTGAACCATCAAGAGAACGCATTTGTTTCTCACATTGTATATTTTCCATTCACGTGGACTCCACAGTAATAGCAACAGGCTCTCTTGCTACTCTCCCACTGTTTGTTTTCATTTGCTTGATAACAGCAATACTGTTTCATGCTATGAGCTCCCGATGAAAAGCTGAGGGGGAAAATTGTCCTTTCTCTCTGAATAGTGCCTTCTGTTTCAGATCTAACAATTTAGAATCTACAGAAATCAGGATTGTTATAGTCTGACAGCACGAAGGAGTGAAATGCAGAGGAAACTGAAGGGAAACAAAGGCAAGGCGGGCAGCAAGGCAACAGCAGCAATAGCGAGGAACCTTGTATTCTGCATTGCCTGATGCCAAATATGTCTTCTGTGCAAACATCCATAATGTCTGAGGCTTGTCCGAGTTTGCCACCCGTAATCACATCTTTCCACAAGTGAGATTTTCTATTTTGCTGTATTTAAATGTTTAGTACTGGATAAAATTTGATAGCTTTCCTTGCTGAGACACTCCTTTGCTGTAAGTTAGGAAGCCTAACTGGTTGAACAGGTTCTGGATGTGATTTCAAATATTCAAGTTCTGTTTTTACTGATATTGAAAATTTCGCTATATGTGTAGGGCTATTTTATGTATGTTTGTGTATGTATAAAAAACCCTATATGAATTGGGAACATAAAACTCCAGGAACTCAAGGAACAGCTAAATTGCAATAGACAATGTTTCCTAGCATATTTAGAGGGTGAATTATATTTTGTTTTTATGAAATTCTAACAAGAAAGTGCTTTCTCTGAAGTGTGTAGGGATTCAATTATACACACACACAAAAAATATTCTAGGACATTGTCACTTCTGAAAATAATCATGCAGTAATTGCTAGCACACTTAATTTAACTTTCATGTCCCAGCAGCATCAATTGGAAATTGAACATTGCTACCCATTGTGGGAACAACTTTAAAATGTACGCAAGACATATAATCTATAACCAATTTCTAGGAAAGCATAAATTACCATTTCCCCGAACTATTGTAGAATTTGTCTTGTATGCATTATAAAATTACCACACTGAGCAGAAACTGCTCATTTGACCTTGGTTAGCTTTTGCTATGCTGAATCTGGGTACCAGATCAAGTGATCGTGCATTCAAGGCCTGTTGTAAAACCAGTTTTCTGCCATGTTATGTGTCACCTTCTGCTTGCACGTCACAGCTCTAAGTCTGGTCTGGTCTGCTTCGTGACCTTTTTTGATAGGCCCCTGAAATAATAGTGTAAAATAAGCTCTGCTTCCCCTTACCTGAAAATATACGCTGCACAAGCCAGTATTGCCAGTCAAAACTTTTAGCATCAGTGCTTATAACTGGGTTCTTTGTAGGTGGAGAAGTGTTATAGGATTCTGATTGCACTGGCAAGATCTTTGATGGTTAGTTCTTTGCTGGGAAGTTGAGAAATGGCAGCACGTGATAGATCTGCCAATTTTGACTAGCTTATCCCCCTCCGTTGACTACAGGGTGTTACGGAGTGTAGGGGTAGTACTGCATGTGCTGGCATTTTTTCAGTTCCTTGCTGATGTTGTAGCAGCCAAAGAAGTGTTCATGCTACAGGCTTTAAATCTTTCCTAATGTCGTTTTATAAAGGCCATGTAATTTTGATCTAGATGTGCTGTGACAAAATTGCAATTTTTGCAATATTTGGTGAAACTATATGTTCAACCAGCAGCTTGCAACATACTGTGCAAAGAGAAGTGATTAAATTAATATGAGATTTTTAAAATATACAGAGGACACAGCACATAAGTGCTAGATAGATAACCTTGCCACGTGTGCACTCTTTCAGCTGGACAGCTAATTCCTTGCCCTGAGATTGAATAATTTTAGAGTTCACATAAAAGCTAGCATCCTAAATGTTGATGACATAAATAACTGTTCAAAAACCCAGATAGTATCTATGTGGAACTTTTTGCATTTCAGTGTGTGGTACCTATGATGCTATTCTTCGTTGAGCAACGTTGGTATGAGTCAATGCAACAACTTTGTTCTATCTTTCCTTGGAGATCTTCCTTCTCCCAGTTTCTTTCCTTATCTAACTCTAGCTTTCCACTGGACGTTAACTTCCAAATCATACTAATCATATACTGTATTCCAATGGGCATGAAAACAATGTCTGGAGTATTATATGCTGCTGTTCTACCAGATCTCTTCTGACTTAGCTCTCAAAATGTGATCCATGTGTTATGTGGAAAATAAAACTCCTCTTCAGCACCCTCATCCCTATAACATCTGCATTCTTTTTCCATGTAACTAATTTAAAATTCAAAGGGAATGTAATCCATCTGAAGCCTTATTTTGAAGCGTATCAGACTACATGGTTATCTAATCTTAACCAGATAAACTGCCTTAGAAAGCAACCAATGTATTGAAGTATTGCAATATGAACTGCTTGTGATACTCTGACTCTAGTGGAAGAAGGAATTAATATGAAATATAGCCAGGCATTTATAGTCGTTGCTTCAAAAGCTGCTGTTTTCCTCTAGCCATTATTTTTCAAATGCATATTTTTGTAGTCATGTACGCTACAGAAAATGCAAGGATGATACAATTTGTCCATAGCGTCATTCTATAAATTAAGTTCCATGTGACTAGGACCCGATGTTCTTCATATCCTGTTACTTTGATGCGATCTGAAGTATTTAATTTTGGTTCTGGCTAGTTTTCCATTGGTGTATCCAGAGATGGAAAATATGCATGCTTATCCACCAAAGACTAAACTCATATATATGAGTTAAAATGTTGGTACATGCTAGAGTAATTGTTTGGATGTTGCTTTTGCTGAAAATGCATATGGAAACTCTTGGTAAAATATATTCAACACTTCATGAGTTAAAGCTATTAGAAAGGTGTTTACTGGAATCTGACATACACAAGAAAAAAGCTAAAAATGCGGTTTGAATAATTTGTTTGGTTTTATTCTTATCCCTTTCATTTCAAAGCAATTTCCTATTTATAATTGCTTTTCATTTGAGCTGGTTTCCAATATAGCAATGTCATGAATTGGGCTGATGATGAATATATGACACATTCTGGCTTTGGTGCCTTCAGAGGACAGTTTATAATTTGTACATTATCCAGTTTTACTATAACTTAACACTGCTAAAACTGTATTCTACACTGACTCTTGCAGGTATATGTCTTCATTTCCTTCATATCCATAGAAGCCCACTATTCATGGTCGTGTTCATTCTCTGAACACAGTAAAGAGCCTGGCATTCCCCTGTAACAGTAACATGTGGTTTGAAGTAGAACATATCTTTTCAGAAATCTATATAAATATCTGATAAATATGTACACTTCTCAACAAACATAAACTCTTCTGTCTTTTGAGTTCAGTGGGCAGACTGATTATGTAGCATTTCTCAGTGCAAGATAGGATTTAAAAATACTGCAGTAAATCTACAGCCAGATGTTTCGTTTCTGCTTCATATAGCAAGCAGTTCATGTATAACTAATGATACCTAAGGTGGACTGAAAATAAAGAAAGAAGGTAGAACGAATAGAAAACCTGTTATCAGTCCTTTCAATTATATTGAGTTTTAACCTTGTTAGAGCTCTCATAACTTGTACAGGGAAGCAGAAATAAACAGGATTGGGGGAACCCATGGAGACTTGAACCAAATCTGTCATCATGGAGAGTAAAGCCAGCTCAAAGCTCCTTAGCTGGGCAAGTAAAAGTCAAAGGTGGCAGTGTGGAAAAGAGGATCTGGGAAGCCAGGAGGGTATGACGAATAGGGGCTAGGGTGTACAGCAGCTGGAAGAAGGAGGATATATTAACATTACACCCTTATCTGTTCTAGCAGCAGAGTATGGCAATCAGACCTAATCTGGTCTCTGAGAGCCACTCTTCCCTTTAGCTGACAAGAGTCCCCCTTGCTGTCCATTAACAACAAAGGTATTGCAGTTCAAATAGATGACTTCGGGATTTATTATGACCGAGACAACTGAATAACATCCCTTCCCTTGGTACTGTCATCTCAGAGAGCTGAGAATGTCCAGAGTCTGGATTAACACTGGGGAATATTTTCTATTTTGGGTAGAAGTCAACTGTTTGGAATTGTAAAGTTACTTGAATTGTCAAATTTAAAATTCGAATCTTTGGATTTTCTTTCTGTTAAAAAAACAGCTGAGGGGAAGTGAAGGAGCTGTTCCAGGAATCCTTTTAGATTTTCTTCTCTCTGTGGTATATAACCAAAGAAATAGATTGCAGTGCTTGCAGACCTGAAAGAGATAGAAGCAACTAGTTATTTGGAGTGAGGAAGATCAGTGCCACAGAGAGGAATTATGTGATAATGAGTGATGTGTCAAAGGTACAATCACCACATTGGGTTGCTGGAAAACATAAACTTGGCAAGAACGAAGAAGAGAGGTGATATCTAGTGTAAACTAAAAGTCACAGACTGCTTAATTATGGACACATTAACACGGCAGACCACAGAAGGTGATGTATGAGCTTCTCTGATACCTCACCTAGGGCTCCATGTTTGTGTTTTGAGGGTACCCAAAGAGTTAGGCTTTACATTACTGAACTCAGAAAGGTCATGGTTTGTAATATTTTAGAGTGCTTGCTCAAAATATGAGAAACCTAGGAAACCATATAATCAATTTTATAAGGTAGATGCTGATTCTTATAGCCTGTATCTTGTTCATAGCATAATATTGCACATCGAGAAAGAGTTCCAGTATCTATGGGGAAATGAAACAGGCTTGGTCTCTCAAATACTGTTATTGTGAACTGGCACCTTTGAGAGAAGGTAGTGTTACTTCTAGGGTGCTCTCTGCACCTATGTCCAATCCTTGGTGATGTCTCTCCATCTTCTGGGATTCATTGAGCTTTCAGAGGCAGGACAGAAAATGGCTCATTTGCAAACCTACTCAGAAATTTCTCTGTTGAAGCTGAATTAAATCCTCCTTTTCAGTGCCATCTCTGAGAAGTCAGAAGACAGTTCAACTCAGTCCTTGCAATGCTAGAATAAAGTGGGAAGCAACATAAAGACCAGAACAAGTAGCAGTCGCTAACAAAATAAAAGTGTGTGCATTTTTCTGGAAAGAACAACATATAGCAGCAGTTACATTGGGGTTTTGTTTTGTTTTGTTTTGTTTTTAATTGGAGAGGTTAATGCAATAGATGATTAATTTGAGGGCTTCTGCATAGACCAAGATGGCACATTTTAATGCCCCACCTCTCTGCTGCAGCATGCAGAAGGCAGAAGTCTGCTGAGGAAGCAGAGACTAATTATCATGCCAGTGATTTCTATTTAATATATTTAACTGGATTTTACTGGAAAAAAAAAAAGACTACTAAGGAACACACCCCAGTATGAGTAATTTCTCAAAAGTAGGTCAGCCAAGTTTACATTTCATGCTTTGACCAGTGCAGAAAACAAGCTTGATGCTCTCTCGGTAGAGATGCAGACACATCATTCTGAGACCTAAAGCCACTTCAAACTTCTTTTTGAGGACTTACCTAGAATTGTGACTACTTCTTTGGAAGTGCATTATTTTTATTTATACACAAGTAGTATTTTTCTGACATTTTTTACTGAAGAAATTCCAGTTCAGACCTTTTAAATAAAACAGAGCAACAGAACAACATGTATTGCATATGGAACGAATAACTTATTCAGGACTATTCACGCATTCAGTCACACAATGAGTGGGATTTCTACATCTTTCATAATGATTTTTCAGTCTCTGATTCCCACTTTGCTTGTATTTGCTTTTATTTTGGTTGAGTCTTTATTTCCAAACTATAATTTCGTTAGCATCCTGATGACTGTATTTAAATATCTTTGTCATCAGGGAATCAAAGTAAAACTGGTTTCCATTTATTCTTCTTTCTTCAAAAATTCTGTCAGTGGTGCCTTGTCTTTTGTTTGTCACCGCATCAATAGTGCCCTCATTTTACATTGTATTGAGCCTATTTGTTTACAATAACCCATCAGCAGCAATCAAGGCTGTGAATGAATCTTTGTGTCTTTGTATTGATATGGGACTGGAAAGACAAAATGAAGAAGACTGCAGCACGAGAGCTGCTCATTCAGTCAAAATAGCCTATATAGACGAGCTGCCAACATCCTGTCACTTTGACTAAATTCACACCAATGAAACTGCTGTGTTCTTACAACTCAGCAAAATTCTGAACTGAAAGACCATTGAGGAACCGATTTATGCGGCTGGAAGTCATCTGTTTCTGTGAGCAGGCTACTAATAAAAGGCAAATGTGGTATTTGTAAACAGAACATTCAAATGCTTGGACTCCTTTAAAGAATTTATAGCAGAAGTTATGGACAAAAGAGACTTGGCTAATATACAATAGTGTGTTTTCCTAATAAAGTTGACAAGCTATGTCCCTGAATATCAAAGAATCTACATTTCTGCAATATAAGAGATAATGCCCTTATGAGGATAAAATCTTGCTAAAAGCTAGGAAATTATGAAAAGTCAGAACCTTAGTGGGACCTTACAAGAATCTGCAGCACATCTGCTCAACATCTTAGTAACTGGTTTGAGTAGAAGAGCAGTGTCAAAAATTGCTGATGACACCAAATAGTTTAGACTAGTAAAGGCTAAGTGAAGAGAGTCACAGAAGCACCTGCTGATACCAAGGAATACAATAACAGCTGAAGTTTGATCCAGTTAAATTTAAAACAAGGTGGAGGGAGAAACAATCTAAACCCCGAGAGCTCTGTGCTGGCCTCAGGGCCAATCTGTATTGGTCTCTGGGAATAGGATCTCGGGCCAGAAATATCCTACAAAAGCAATACTTCATTGTTTCTCAGGGAGGGCAGGGGGAAAAGCAAACAATGCTAGAAGAATTAGGAATGGGAGTACAAAATGTTAGATAAATCATTATTTCTTATAGTTATGAAATACTTTTTTTTTACATTTCAGTTTGCCTAGTTCAAAAAGACCTGTTACGACTGGAAAACAAAGAGGGAAACAAGGATGACCCAGGTCTAGAAGTTTTCAGCCTGGAGAGAGACTACAGAAGGCCGTACAGGTGTAAGCACTATGTGGAAGATGAACTGGGAACAACTGTTTAGGGTCTCATTCACTAGAGGAACTAGGAAGCGTTGAATGAAGTTGACAGGCGAGATAATACTTCACTGTGTGTGCACTAACTCTGCAGAACTCCTTACCCTGGGACACTGTAGATATCATTTTGTGTCCCAATTTTGATCTAGGAAATTAATGGAAGAAAATCCATCTTGACAGTTAAATTCAAGGATGCTACTACAGCCTTGGGAGCTTTTTGCCAGAAAATACTTGAGGCTGGAAGACAGTTCTGGTGGAGTGTGAAGTGTGTTCTGCCCCCTCAGTGTCTTTCTCAGACATCTGCAGTTTGTCCTTGTTAATTATAGGACCCTTGGGCCGGACCTGGTATGTGTGTAAGTAAAGATGAAGAACAATAGTTATTTCTTTGCTTAAAGATATGCATTTTTGTAGCTTTCATTCTGGTTTGTGATCTAGCAGGAAAACATAGTCTTTGCCAATATGCCTTAATCTTACAACTACAAGCATATTTCTTTCTTGTCTGTCAACCAGAATGTACTTCATCAGGTCCAGATGGCTCAGAGTGGAAGTGAAGCAGCTGAGGAGGAGGAGGAAGAGAGGGCTTTTTTTAATGGTCTTTTCATATTCATAAAATACTGTTTTTTCTTAAAAAAAAAAAATTAGGATAAGGCAATTGTTTTCCCATGTATTTCACAGGTGTTTCCCAGAATACTCTTTTAAAATACTCTGATGACCATTCATGTCTTTCAGGTCCAAGAAATTGAATTTTGTTTTGTTTTTAAGGATTTGGGGAAACAGGGAGAGAAGAGTGATACGTTAATGTTATGAACCTCATGTCTCAGCTTCTAAACTTCCTTTACTGTTTCACTAGTCTGAAATGCTATTGATAGCAAAGGGAACTCAAGGAGATGATGGAACAGAAGGAAATGCTTATGAAGCAACATAAAACTTCTTTATAAAGAACCTCTTCGCTCCTCCGGAGATAGCTCACATGAATGATCTGCATTAGAACTGTGACCTATTGACTGAAGCAATAGCTAGCTTGTTTGAAAGTGCAAGCATCCCACATAATGCTCATCAAAAGAGTTGACTTTAGGCTAATTTTACTTTTTTTTTTCTTCCTCCCACTCTTGGGCATTGTCATATGGAAAGGGAGTAACAGATAACTGTGAATGAAGTGGTGGCTTGGAACTCAATATGAACTGGAAAAATTGAGAATACATGTAATTTGGGTATATAACACCGATTATTCACACACAAATGAGCAGTAATTGAATAGCCTACCCTAATAATAACTCTTAGGAATGAACAGCTCTTCAGACAGCATGCGTTTTTCTTCTTATTCCACTAAGGAAAACCAGGAAACCTTTATGTCTGTTACAAATATTTAAATGAAGAAAGGGTTAAAATGTTTTATCTTTTTTCTAGAATTTTGGGGCGCTTTTTTGCAGTCAGATATGTCTAAAAGTGAAATCTTTAGTGTTTTAATTAGTGCAAAATCAGTAGTTTTGTAGAAAATTAGTTTTATGGCTGCTTGTTGATACAGATTGCATAAAAATGAAAGTGGCTAAAACAACAGCAACAGCAGCTGATGTTCAAATCACGATCTGTCAAATTAGTGGCTCTTCAAGTTCCACCACCTAATGTAATTTTCTGGAATGTCCTTACTATGAGAGAGAAGATAAAAGGCAGAGGACCAGGATCTCTGGTCAACATCAGCAAGCAGTGAGGCTAGTATAATAACTACTCTGTGTGATCTCACAGTAAATACATAGAGAATCAAGTTCAGACTTGGAGTGAGTTGAGGTTAACTCCCACCAAAGTGTAGCCCAGTCAATAAATCATTCTTCTCCAGGGCTTGTGCAATCTCCCAAGTTTTTTGGTGGCAAGTTTGCAGCCACGAAATTAATGTCCTATATTACGTTTCTTTTGACGTGGCCAACTGAGGAGGTTAAAAGCGGTCTTTCCTGTTAGAAATGTCTTACAAACGATCTTAGCATGCAATAAGGAAACAAAATAGTGAGAGTCCCAGAGATGACTCTTGTGAAGTGACGTGTGCAATGTTGGGCAAGGGCTCTCTTCTTGCTTCATCTGCTTTGGGCCGGGGAGCAGCGATTGTGTCCTCCGGATGCTTAAAAAAAAAATGGCCAGGCCTGTGGTGAATATTGATCTGCAAAAACATCTCAATTTAATGTATAACTCCTAATGTAAAGTATTGTAGTTCTGTTGCTGATCTTGTACAAGCATAAAACAGGATGTTTAAATCTCTTAAGTCTGTTCAAATGAATTACTAATAAGCTATCACATTTCCATGCGACACAAGGGGAAAAATGTGATCTTCAGAAACCACTTCCTTTAAAATAAAGCACACTAAACTAACATGAATGGGATATATTAGTAAGACATCTTATATTAATACAAGGGATATATGGCTTAGAGTTTGCCTAGAATAAAAATCCAGAAAGGCGTTTCCATGTTAAAACTAGATGGTGACAATTAAAAGCTGTATGTTGCCTGCTCTAAGCTGGTCCAGTCTTAGCAGGACCAGTCTAAACTGGTCCCATTTCTTAGTCTCCTACCCTTTGTGCATTCCCTTGCTCTTCTACCTGGTAGTTCCCCCTGCTGATAGCCTGCTGAAACATCTGGCTTCTGGATTTCTGGGCCTTATTTAATAGATACATTCTGATAATTTCCAGTAATCACTGCAAATCATGAGCATGCACCTCAGTGACAGAGATTTGTTAAAACAGGTTTTCAGTTGAGTACAAGATGTGTGTCCAGATGTTCAGATGATGAGTGTCTTGGGAGCACTTAACTACAGCTTAAAATTTCACCACATTAGTCTCACCCGTGTGTTACCTCACGCACACTACAAATGCACAGCTCATTAATGCACATGTGTTTTGCTCTAGAACGAGCTCCATACTTTCAAATCCACTTCAGTTCTGAACAAACAAGCCAAACTTTGTATTTTTCATCCAATTCATGAACCTGGTAGAAGTTTGGGGTTTTTTTTCTGTCAAGTGTTCATTAGCTGGTTGCTGTCAGATTCAAATTATTTAACAGATGAGGAAAATAGCCCCTCAAACTCTGGCAAAGATCTTATTATAATCCAAAGGATGATAAAAATGGGAAAACTTTTCCAAAGGCTTTTAATTCTGGATAAGGAACATCTTTGTTACCAACGATGATTTAAATAACTTTTTTCTTTTTTTTTTTTGTTATATCAATATGCTTTTGTAAGAAAGCACTTTCTTTTATATTGCTTTCCTTGAAGTGTGTTATGGAGGTGACATCCTTGAAGACTGTTGTGGGGCTATTGTCAGCTAAAGACTGGAATCAAGGAAACAATCTGAATGCAAAACAGATTAAAAAAAAGGATTTTTAAAAAATTTTTCTTAGTCTAGGTTCTTTTTTTAAAGCGAGGAAAAAGATTGTCCTTAAGCATTTAGCCAATGTCACGTAATCTACAGTGATGGTTATCCAGTACTTCCAGGGCTGATCCTCATCAGGACTGGCAGCTTCAACTTCAGCTTGCAGAGAAACATCCCAGTAACTCTAAGCTGTCAAAATAACCTTTCTTGTGGCTAATGTACGCCAGTGCCAACCTCATCTACTCTTTGAACATGAATCTACACTAAGAGAACAAATAACCCATGAGGTTGTTTTCCTTCTGCCAATTGCATTTTAGACCGATCTAATTAACTTTTTCTGAATCAACTTTGTAAGGATTTCATATTTAATCAGTCAGTTGAATGTTAAAAAAGTAATTTATGAAAGAAATTCTCAGCTGAGTTTGGGGAATGATTCAATGTCATAACTTCAGTGTTAAAAAACTAAAAAAAAAATGGCATGACTTAGTAAGTTTTCCTTTCTCCAAAAAGAACAAATGAGAATAAATCGTCTTAAAGTACCAGCACAATTTTGAATAACCAGTGGNGAATGTTAAAAAAGTAATTTATGAAAGAAATTCTCAGCTGAGTTTGGGGAATGATTCAATGTCATAACTTCAGTGTTAAAAAACTAAAAAAAAAATGGCATGACTTAGTAAGTTTTCCTTTCTCCAAAAAGAACAAATGAAAATAAATCGTCTTAAAGTACCAGCACAGTTTTGAATAACCAGTGGTTGGTTTGCTCTGGATATCTTGTCATTGTAGGATGTAATGATATAGTTGATTCTATCTCTCTTTTTTTTCCTTTTTTTTTCTTGTTTTTTTCACCCAGATTATAGATTGATTAGAAAATTATTGGGAATTTTTTTTGGGAAGATCTTCCAGATATAGACTATTCATTTAAAACACATTTTCCCCCAAAAACCTTATAGACAGAACAATGAAGCAGAAATTTTTGTATTATCCTTACATGATCTATTATCTTTGTGTTTTTCATAAACTTCTAACATATTGATACGCTTTGAAAGCGAAAGGGAATCCAGCCAACATGACATATGTTTGCATTTGAGAACTGGTTTTTGTGTTATATGTGATCTATTTTTGAAAGTCAGGACAAGTCTGTCCAGTTTTTTGGAAACCTTGAATAGACTTAAGTACATTCAAAGTACTTAATGCAGTACTTTGGTGTAGTACCAACATACTAAAAGGTAAGTAAATTTCACAAAAGAAAATCCTGTGTCAGAAATCGTAGTAAGGAAAGTTCTCACTCATTTTAAAAGAGGCAAAAGCGCAACCCTTAACCAAAGAGCAGTGGAAGTACCAAAGCCTGGTTTCCTATGGGTTTGTGTCCTGCTTTCCAGACTGCAGAGTTTACATAGCCTCTTGTTTTGTTTGCAAAGGGCAGTGCACCTTGTTGCTCCCATGGAATTAAGTGCCTGTTGGTGTCAAGCTATAGGCACATGGTAGCATCTGTCTTATTTCACAAACAATTATTACCTTATCCTTAGTCCAGGCAATAATTTGGATGTCTTTCCTCTATCCAGGTTTTTTTTTTTTTTTTTAATATTTCATGGATTTGGAAGTTATTGTTAGCACTGATGAACACAGAGTGCAACTGCCTAGGGTATTTCTGTAAGAAACCAGATCCTCTCTATCCCACCCTCCAAAATGTGTGATCTAAATGAAATACTAAGACATGTACAGCATAGACCAATGTTTCTCTGTTTCAGTATAACTTAAATACATTTTAAAATTAGAAGAATGACGTTTTGTATTTTGAGAACTGCATTTTAATAATCAGGTAACTTCTTTAACATTGTTTATTAGGTATTTCAAAGAGAGTGAAATATTTTAATAACTTTTTCACCCTGTTCTTTTGTGTGATAGATTTACTCTCTTACTTAATTCTTAGAATTGATATACTGGTGAAAGCGGGATGTTAAAAGACCTGCAAGAATGAAAAAAATTGTAAAACGTCAATTTTATAACTTTTAGTCTTTTGGAGGAAAGTAAGCCTAGTTCTTTATTCATTCCTTGGAGCTGTAAAAGTCCACCATGAACAAATGTAATATGTGCCAAGTGTCTTTCTGACAAACCGTAAAGGGACTTGCTATCACTGATCATTATTTTTTAAGAAGTAAAAAACCTTTGTTTTTTTTGTGTAGTCTAAAGAAGCAAAAAAGATCACAAGCCCAATTTTAAGGGAGGCAAAAGAAAGACTTCATGAGATATTTTAACATCATTCAAAGGGATACTGACTTTCTAGGACAATGCAAGTTTCCAGGGTTTTCTCTGAAGTTGCCTTTGTCAGTATACTTGAATGTGATGAAAACCATCTTTTATGCATGTATTCTCGCCTGAAAAGAAAGTACCACGATGACAGAGGGAGGTGTGGGCATTAGGAGTGTGCACAGCTGTCAGCTGAGTGGGGAGGTAAGAGTCTCTGCTTAACACAAAAAATATTAAAAGTGCTTTTTACATTATTCTATATCCAAGGCAATGCATTATAGCAGCATACGTGTTATGCTGCACTAATGCAGCTGCAAAGTGAGCCAGATTTAAACTTAAAAGAAAGAATGCTTGAGGAGAAGACTGCTTTCATCTTGATGTAAGAAAGACATTTTTTACAGTAAGAACAAACAATTACTAGAACAACCTCTCCAGGGATGTGGCAGAGTCTCCGTCACTGGAGGTTTTCAAGATGTGATTGGGCAGAGTGACAGATAATCTCATCTAGCCTCCCTTTCCAACAAAAGGTTGGACCAGGTGATCTTTTGAGGTCCCTTCCAGCCTGGGCTATTCTATGGTTCTATGATTCTCCAGCTTGTTTTTTCTCTGCTAAATGCAGAGGACAGCACAGGTGTTATTTGGTGGTACTGGCGACAGCATTCTCCTTTTGTGTCAAAAGTGTGGGAAGCAGTTTTTGAAAAAAAGTGGCTAGGAGTGTTATCTGCGATAGCTGGTAGGACGTTATTTCTTCTGTATCTTTATCACAGCTTGATTAGAGCCCACAGACTTAGTCATATGAAGATGCAGAAAAAGGAAAGTATACTAGTACTCTAGGTAGAATAATGTTGCTCCTCTCAAATAGCAATATGTAAATAACTTATGAGCTTAGAAGAAAAACAGAGTTATCCTGACTTACCCAACTGCTAATTGAGGAAAAGTAATTAGTCACATGCATGGTTTTAGTCCCTGCGAAATGGAGGTAAAAAGCTTAACTTCAGTTTAAGTAAATTTGTTATTTCACATTTGTGAAGTAGCACACACACACAGAGGTTGTTGACATCTGTCAACTGATGCATGGTAATTTGTTAATAGATGGTAATAAACATGTTCACATAATTACAAGCAATCACTGTTGCTTAATATATTGCTTTTTATCACTTTGATATCTGACCGTGAATGCTCCTGATTTGCTATGGCTGTGTAATATTGTGCTCTGTAAAATAGCAAAACTCTCACAGTAAAGTCATTGTCTGTAGAGGTTACATAAAAACAGGATAGATAAACATATGTCACGGATGACATGAGACAAGCTGGTCCTGCCTGTGGACAGGGAATGGGCTAGGTGACCTCTTGAGATCCCTTCCAGTCCAAGGAGTCTATGATTTTACTTTCAACTAACTCAATGAAATGCCACACAGGGATATGTACAAATTTATTTCAGTTGACTTTTAAACAAGTTAACAGATGTTTACACTTATAGATGCAACCATTTAAGGCCTAGAATGTACAATCTATTCCAGTACTTCACTGTCCTTATAATTAGAGAACTTTTCCCGAAGTCTAACTGCAACATATATAAATTCCTTCTACTTTTGTCTGTCATTCACGCTACTTTTTTCCTGTCAACGACAAGCAGTGCGATCCACCTTTGTTGTAGGGGGTTTTTGCTCACTTAGAGTCATGTGCTGTCCTTCCCCCTTTGTTTATGCTCTTTGGTCTTTTCTCCACAGGTTTAGCAGCCTGCGTATTGGAGTTCGAGATTTTTTTTATCCCTCTGAATGTTTTTCCTCTTTCTTTTTGCTCCAGAAAATTTCCAGTTAAACTCTGTCTTTTTTTTTGAACTTTGGCTTCCCAAACTACATTGCTTGTTAGGCTGAGTCTTTATCAGTACTGATAAAGCAGAATGATATTTCCACAGGCAGGACTTTTGGTTATACGTACCAGTAATTTTAAACTTGGTTTCAGATGCATCTGAAACATCTAGATGGAGATTGCATGCGGATAACTAAAAGTTTGAAATAACTTTCTTCAATTCCTTTCCTGCAAGTTTGTCATAGATAAAATGCTTATGTGTCCTGCTTTTTATTTTTAGATGAGACCAAGGACTTGACTCTCAAATATGTTGATATGGTCCTCAAGTTGCCTTTTTTTTTTTTTTGTAATTAAAAGGAAGATTTTGCAAGTTGTAAGGGGAATTACTTGAATGTTTTCTGTTGTGGCCTTATTTTACAGATTAAAGCAGTGTTTCTCACTGTCCAAGAATTATTTGGATTCAGAAGCAGGATCACTGAATCTAGAGAGGAAAAGACTGCATTTCTCCCCTGCCAGCTGTATGTCCATTAATATGGCCTTTAAAATATGAATAATAATCATATAGCACAAGTAACGCCAGTGATTGCCTTGTCCCATGGAGGGAATTGTATGAACAGAAAACATAATTTTCCGTAGTGGCCTCTATAATATGTTTAAGACTTTGGGTGTTTGGATTTATTCATGCTCTCAGGGGAAGTCTGGAAGGAAACTTTGTGTTAGCTGATTGTATTTGTGTGCAAACACTGGCACTTGTTAGACTTTCTAGTAGCCACCTACAGGGGTCATTCTTCTCGCCCTGTTTTGCTAATTGCTTATGTTGTCTTCTGGGTATTTTCCTTGTTCACTTCACTTTAAATTTCAGATGACTCACTGATATGCCTTTCTCACATACCCAGTGTTAAACTGATGGCTAGAAAAGACTTTCCCTCAAATTGACAAGAATTGTTGCTTGGGAGTTTCTAGTTTTTCAGCACTTTACAGCGCTTGGAGTTGCTTGGGCCTCCGGTCCAGCTGGTGGGATGCTTTCAACCAGCCCATCCTCTTTTTCTTGCAGGAGCAGAGTCTCAAAACCTCAGTCTGAGTGCTGCAGCTGCAATGAATGCATTGTCTTGATCTCTAGGTGTTTTCACCAGAGTAACTGCCTGCTATTGCAGGAATCCTACCCCTTTCTGGCGACATAGTTACTTTTCTTGAGGTTTCTTATTTTGTATGTGAAAGGCTCTCAGCTTATTATAGGGTGGATGATGCGTGTTTTTGGTGAAGCGAAGCTGTGGTTTGGTCCAAAATTCTGCTATATGGTTACATTCTGTGCTGGAGGACTAGATTTGATAACTCAGATTGGATTAGTGGGAGTCATGATCTCATTATCGTCATTTGTAGTGCTGCAGCACCTTCCCTACTGGCACTGAAAAACAGTAAATGGTTCTAGTCATGAACTAACAAATTATAAAACACAGAACTGAAAAGGTCATGTAATCCTGATTAAGCAGAATCAACTGTTACTAAATTCCTCTGTGTTGTATGGCGCTAGGCAATAGAGCGTTTTCCAAACACTCAAAATTTAAATAAGCTGTAACGTTAATCTAAATTTAGAACTCTCTTCTTTTTGAATCTGTTCCTGAAATGCTTTGGTGTTTATTTCTTTTCTGTCTTCCTCTTTTGTGAGAGAATAAAGTGAAGGCTTCTGTGATAGGGCTTTTACTCATGACACTTCCTCTTTTGTCAACCTTTAAGCCATGACCTCACAGGTCAGTCTCTAAGAGATATCTGAGCCCAAGAAGAACTCAATTGATTTAATGGGCAGCTGGAAATAGGGGCATGAAAGGACTGTATTTTGATGAAAGTTTTGATCTGAAACTGCTTCCGCATTTCTATTTATGTATTTATTTTTCAGGATCCCACCCTGGCCATTCATTCCTGCTTTAGGTTTCCCTGCTCTGTTGTGCTGGAATTTTAATTTAATCTCTTTCATTCCAAAGAGAATTCAGCTCATTAAAGCAGTGAGAAAGATTTTCAGCAGAGGATTAGAGGCTCAGGAGCCATCTGTGGGTGTGTGTATACTGTGCATATGTGTGTTTGTGTCGGTGAGAAAGAGGGAAGGGGAAGTGACCAAAATAAGGAAACTCCCTTATGTCTTCTCACATAGAAAGCAGTATGGTTTTGTGTTTCGGTTTCTTTCTCCAGTGCCACTTCTCAGGTTCTCTGTCTGTCTCTCTCAGGGAATGGCAAACTCAGTCCTTAAAAACTCAGTATGTGTTTTAAAGTTTCACTCCAATCTCAAGAATCTGTGAACCTTTTTGAACTTCTTTTCACAAAATCAGCAATAACAAGCTACTGGAACTGCTTTTAAAAAGCTTTACGATCATGATGACTAACCAGTTCCATGGCTTCTATTTATTTCAACAGAACCACTGAAAGAAATGTGGAAATGGGTAGTTTAAAACATTGCTCTTTGTATCAGTAATTTAGTTTAAATTTTTTGTAATTTAAATTTAAAAGATTTCTTTTTAATGGAATTTATTCTCTCCCATCACATGCCTTTTTTTTTAAATTTTAGTCTGTTTAGTTAGCTGAAGTGAAGTAGGACAGGAGGATAGATTAAAGTTTTCAATTAACTTATATCGATTAGGCTTGCTATAGGAGATCTGTACTGGAACCAAGACTGGAATAATTTCTCCTTCCACTTTAGCCATTGTTACTATGAAAAAGTATTATAGTATAAATCTAAGGATATCAAGCATCCATTTACCCTTCATTTGCTTAGTACACCTGTTGATGGGTGAAAAATTAATAACTATAAAAGCAATGTAGTATCGCAGGTACTCTGAAGGTAAACGTGTATGAGAAGGTCATGACAGTGAGCGCATCAATGAGCAGCCCAAAGATCTCAGTCCATGCTGTGAGAGGCCATCTCAGTGTCTCCCCTCTCCCTAGAGCATACTAGTGTGTCAAGGAGCCCTGGCTGGACTGTCCACCTTCACCTTGCTTCTGTGTCCACATCTCTTTGTGGCAGCTCTTCCTCACCTCCTGCCACAGAGTTACCCCTTGTAATTGTATTTCTACCTTTCCCTGAGACACATTGAGCTGCGAGATGGCAAGGACAGTGCCATGTGTCCCCACCACCATCTGGTCCAGGTCAGAACATGGAGCAAAGGGACCACTGGTAAGCTATTGCCTCTGAGAGTGCTAAGTTGAGCTCATAGGGAATGGATGCATACCGTGTGCACAGCGTGTATCTATCTTCTGGATTTGCCTTTGAGACTAGGAGTGTTATCTTTTATGCTATGAGTGAATGCTAAGTTGTTCATTCAGTGATCAAGAAAGTGGCTGCTGTCAAATTTAAAACATCTTTAACCAAAATTAGCATGAATCCTGATTTATTTATGAAACGTTCTGCTAGATCCAGCAAACAGCTTATATTCCTTCCAGTTTCTTTTGTTATTTTGCTGCTGTTCACAGACTCAGCCTTTTTTAACTCAGATCCAGTGAATGAGCATTGTGACTATTGTCCTTCTCTGAAGCAGTCATTGACACTACTAGAGCTGATGTGAAGCCTTTGCTTTGGATGTCAATCCAACTGGGTCCCACCAGCCTTACCTACTCTGACCAACATGTACTGTGGGCTTACAATTTAACCAGTGATTACTTAGTTATGTAATTTCTAGAGTATCCACAGATCACAGAGAGACATGCAAACAGGCCTGAAATAAAATATGACTAACGGTACCATATTCTGCTCTAAGCCACTGGGCCAAGACAGGCTAATGAAAGGCTGGGATTAGTTATCTGCATTAAGATGGTCTTGTGGAAATACAACATCTAGTTAGATATCACCAGGCTACGTTGCAAAGCAGCCATCACTGGATGTGATTGGAGGGAAAATACTAGACCATTTCTAAACCTTTTGAGACACTGAGGGAAATACATGGCTGAGGTAAACTCTCTTAAAGAGTCTGTCGTTATTCTATGTTGACAAATTTAAAAAAAACCCCCAAAACAATACCAAAACCCAACAAAATAGCATACTTTCTTGTTTTTGATTCCTACATGCTATTTAAGATGGTTCTTTACTGATAGTGAGAAACACTTACTGCTAGGGAACCCTTGCCCTGGATTCAATGGGTAGCACATCCCTGTCTGAAACACCAATACTGGATGTTTGATTTGTGATTAGCCATCTGAACATCCTCTGCTTTTTTCTGGGTCAACAGATTTTGGATGTTTGAGTCTTCATGTGTGATCATCCCAGTGATTTTTTTCTGGGATTCAGAGCATGTTAATAAAGTTCTTATCCACTGGTAGGCTATTGAAAACATTTTTCTTGAATTATTGACTAGAAAACTAGCAACTGCATCCTCACAACTTTTTTCCAGAAGGCTTCCTGGTGTAAAAATGTTTTAGTCTTCCCAGCAGGAACTCCTTTTTTTCTTTAGTGATAAAAATGTATACTCACAGTGTGATCTCTTCAAAATTATTTCTAAAAGTAGTATGTGATAAATACTGGTATGAATTCAGGTACAAGAACACGAATCTAAGTTTAATTTTAAGGCATATTATGATAACAGGCGTTATGTGATAATAATGTATCCAAAATTACACTAGTCACTGAAATTTTCACTGTGTATGTACGTACCTATAAGCTCACGCATGAATGTGTGTGTATGTAGGCATTTTTAAATTATAGACATTTTATAGGCATTATAGGTATTTATAGGCTATAAATTATAGGCATACAGGCATTTTTAAATATAGACATTTTTAAAGTATTGATATATTTATTTTATATTAAATTTTGGTGTGTGTTGTTGGCAATACCAAGTATTAAAATTTCCATCGTCAGGCTCATTTGGCCACATTGCACTGATCTCTATTTTCTCTTCCTGTTTTCTTTTTCGGCTGTCTTCTCCTTTCATTCTCTGTGTTTGCAAACAAAATGCTCCTCTGAACACTGAGAGGCACACTGTGTCTTGGACTAACAGTGATGTAGATGAGCATTAGTTTTCTAGAAATTACAGTGTCTGCAGCAAAGGCAGACAGTGTTGTGAATGACATCAAATAATGTCATCCTGGTTTGAGGAGTCCTAACTTTGTGGCATGTTTGTGCACAGTTGTCTGTATGAGACAGCCCGAGGAGTTACTGCTTCTGTGTTTGTCTGCCTCCCTGCCTCAGCTCTACTCTGTATGGTTCTCTTCTGTGCATGGATGTGGATGAGCTAATAGCCAGTTCTGCTTTTTTGTTTCCCTTTCTTTCTCATCTGTGTTTACAGTAAGTGCCCGTAGTGCAATCGCAATGAATAAGCCGAGTGGTCTGAATGATGTGAAGCAGGGACTGGCTTCCTTTGGTGCAATTTTTTGTTTTTGAAGAGGTTTTTCATATGAAGTTGAGCAAGACCCTAACAGAGCTTTTATTTCTATTGCAGTTGAGAAAGACAGAAGCAGCTTTCTCAGTGCATGTGGAGGACTCCCACAGAAATCAGTAAGGCCTTGGGTTCACAGAGGATGATTACTGTTTCCCCACCAATGTGGTGAAAAACTGGTTGCCAGCTGGGGGGAGGCAGGAGCGTGTGGAAAACATTCCTCATCTGTGAGTATTCTACGAATACTAGTGAATTGAATTGTTTAAGGCAACCCTCCCCACCACTTCACAGCACAGACGGCATGCTCTGAGAGGGCTCGTCTTGCAGACGTGCTTCTCTTTCATCTGTGAGGACACCAGCTTTCCCTTCCTCCAAACAATTACGCTAATATGTCTTTCTGCGGTGGCCTGTGTACATTGAGACAAATATTAGGAAACGTGATCTGTCTTTTAATGCAGTTTAGCAGTGGGAAATGAGGAGATCCAGCATCATGTAACCAAGCAGTTATTTGTGGACCACAGGCAAGTGATCCACAGACCACAGGGCTGGAACTTCTCAATTAATGCATTTCCCAAATGCTGTGTAGCCAATGCTGACTGCTTTTGCCACCGCAAGGTCTGAATGCCTTCTCCTTGTTACTCTAACTCACTGCAGTTAGTTATTACAAGCAACTCAAGTAGAAATGACTATAGCTAAGGCTGCCTGGCAATTTCCATTATAAAACACTGTTTTCAATAGCTTATAACTTCTTCAAAGTTTAATTTGTTTGTAGTTTTTCACACTAAATTTTTTGACTTCTTTTTGGGGATGACAGGAAGGGGGAAGAGAGGAAGGAGTGATAGTGGGTAATAAAAATATGTAGATGGGCTACAGTAAAAGCTGAAACTTCTATAGGATTTTACCCATTTTTCTCTTATAAAAATATGCGTATTTTTGACCTGGTCCCTATTGGAGTAAGGATAGTAGAGGGTGTTTGTGCCATGGAAGGTAGTTCCTGTGTTGTCCCTTTATAAATGTACCCATGAACCTTTGAAAACCTTTTTGTAGATGGTCAGACTTGTGACAGCCGGCAGTTAATTTCTCTGACGATGACGTTGTGTGCGCTGTGTGTGCTCCTAACCCTTGCCAGCACTTGCGTCCCATCAGCAGAGCGAGGCTGGATGCATCCACTGTGGAGGTGACATGGGACCCGTTGGTCCTCACCATGGCGAGGAGCTGCTGCAACGCTGGGCGTGAGACCCAAAACTCTTGATTCAAGGGCATGCGAGTAGAAAAGAGAAGGAGACTAGGCTGTTGAGGGGAAAGGAGCCTTGTGCAAATGGCAAGTTGGGTGGGAGTGTCATGAGGGAGCAAGGAGGCAAAGGGCAGGAGGAGACCAGGAAACTTGGAAAAAACCAGCTGAAAGCCCAGTGCTGAATGCTGCCATTATACAACTCTGGAGGAGTTACATGTGTGTATGTGCACATACAGTTATGAAGTTCTGAACTGCAGGAGCATTAATATTTTTTCCATTTTTCCAAGGGTGTCCCGTGCTCACGGGCTGAATCAGGGCTATGTCATAAAGGCAGCCGCTTCCCGCAGGATTCCTTCCTCCTTTGTGGCAGATAAAGTTGAGGGACTGGGAGGATTGCTGAAGCAGCTAACTTTTGTGACTTGGTTGTGAATTTCAATCCACACTTCTATTTTGCTAGTTATTCCTTTGCTACATGGAGGTCTTTTGTTGTTTAGTAACTGTTTATTGTAAAATACATATTATGCTGATGAACTCCATGGAAATAAGCCCCTGTGAAACTTATTCTGCCTTCAGAACAGAGTTTCGATAATACCGTGTAAATAAGCTGTGAGACTACATATTTAAACATTTAAGTATTTTGATGTATTTTCATTAAGTGTTTTTTCATTGAGAACAGTCCATCCTGTGCATTAAATAGACGCTCTCTGGGGGGAAATAAGTATATGATACTTGAATGAAACATTGTCTTGGAGTGTAGCAGAGAGAATAAAAATGTAAGGTTTTCTGCGCAAACTTATTTGGACACTTTTAAATTTTGAAAGCCTAACTGTGCTACCCTAATACTGTATTCAACTGAAATTTTATGTATTGTTATTTAAGTTAATCTGGAAATTGTTTTTCTGAGTTTTTTCACATATGTGTGTGATCAAACATGTATGTGTTTATGTAAAGTGTATTTATTAGGTATGCATAGAAATATGTGAAGAGATATACGTCGGGCCAGAACTCTCATTCCTTATCTGCCTCATGAGACTTTCAAAACAATGGTTTCCTGTTTACTTGTTAATTCATCATTATAAAATCAAAATGCTATTAGTGTTCTCGGTGTTCCTGGTACATATCTGGAGTTTTAACCATATCCTTTATTTTCATAAAATGAAAAGAAGACATTGCTTTGATGTAATTTTAGAAAAGAGAATGCAGAATGTATTTTAAAAATATTCTTCGATCGTCTGGATGGTAATTACTGGGAACGTTCACTGAAGATTTTGGAAACACAATCTTTAAGCCATTCTTGTATTCCTGCTGTTTTCAAATCCTGTATTTAAAAGCAAATTAATGTGTTGCTTTGGTGTTACCACTGATTCTGCAAGATGACAGGGCACACAGTGAACTATGCTGTATAAAGGAGGAAAAAAACAAGCAACAGGTTGCCTTGGTATGGTAAAGCTTAAAAATGATGTTGTCTCTCTGCCACCCAGCATTCTTTCCCCATCTGATTCTGAGACCAGCTGTCAGATCTGCTGAGTCAGTTTTCTTGCAAATTCACTGAGGTTTTGGGACAATAATAATGACACAATTAGATGTGGGCACTTCAGTTCTGTACACTCTGGATCTTCAGAAAAGTGCAGGTTTGGACAGCTTGAGCTTGTTGTAATTCACACAGAACTCATGCTGGAAATTCCAAAAAACAGAGCTCCTATCCTGGAGGACCCTCTGGCCATTCCCAGACATTGTTTATGGCAAGCGTTCAGAAGAATATGAGCCAACTCTCTCAGCTATTTGTACCATTTATCTCCCTGTCCCCCACCCTATCTTGACTTTTTCCACTGTTATGAGAAAAAAAGATTTTATAGCCGTCTCTGCAGCACAGCCTCTCCACTGATGTCCCCAGCAAGCATAGTCTTCTCAATACAGTGTGATAAACCAGTCCTCAGAGGACTTTCAAATATATGGTGGGTGACCAGTTTTGCACGTGTCTCCTCTCCACCTCTTTAATTTCTGTCTGTGTGTGTACTGCCCTCAGACTACGATGGATACTCAGTCAGAGCATGTACATTGACACAGGCATTGATTGTTGCTCTGCTTGCAGAGTTTTTCTGGCTATCTCTCCTCTGAAGCTTTCTTATCATTAAAATGATTGAGCTTGATCAGGGCTTTGACACTTAACCAGTTATTTTTTATTACAAAATCTCTGTCTTTTTCAAAAGCTTCCCATGTAGATTATGGTTAGTCTTCAAAAAGATGGTTACCTTTGTGCAGTTGAAAAATGGCCATTTTAACTGCATTTTGCTGCGATATGTTTGATCCCACAATAAAAGATCTTTTTCAGGGGGAAAAAAAAAAGTTTGATAAGTTGTTTAGTAGTAACTTCTGTAGATGCTTGGGAGTGTAATTTCTTTTCTTTTTTTTTTTCTTCCCTAACAAAACTATATGTTGTTTCCACACTTTTTTTCCTTTACCTTCATATTTTATGCCACAAATTTGTTACTGGGTAGCTGGGTGCTGCTGTACAATGGATGCTCTTCATGTATTTGTTGCAAGGGGAGGTCAGATCCCTACTGATCCATTTGTGCACTTCTTCTGACATTAACCACGCTGTGCTGCTTGATGAAAGGAAGCATTTCATGGATCCAGCTGGAAATCCTCTTTTCTTCTTTGGTCAATGCCAAGTCTTCAGCTGCACTTCATGTTCTAGTGTGTAAGCTGCAAGATAAGGAATTTTGAGAAATTGAATCTGTCCTATTGTGGTACCTGGACACCAATTCTTGCTTCAGGTGATGATGCAATCTATCATTTACAGATTGTGTATTCTCGTCTTTGGCTGACACTGCTGCCTCTGTGGTGGTTGTCCAAATTGGATACAGGCATGAGGCATCTTGATTCCTTCTTGGGAATCATGCCACAATCTGTACTAATGCTTTTCCTGTGGACTAGTTGCCCACGGATGGATAATGGATAAATTCTTCATATGTTTTTTTTTAAATGTTGTGATAAAATTATTTAATTGTGGAAAAGCATTCTATAGTAATAACTTCTTGAAAGATTTTAAGAAACTCTTCTCTATGGAATGTTTTAAGTTTATGAGTAGATCGAAAACAGAAAATAACGTTAAAAATCTGGAAAAAAAAAAGTCATTCCTATTCCTCTACTGAAACAGTTGAAATAGTGATAAAGAATGCTAGGCTAATAAAGACATAGTAAATAAAACTAATTAAAAATAAATCCCTGAAACTGTTTAAAAAGCAAAACAACAAAATCCGTCTCAATCACAAAGAAAAAACCACTTCTGAGTTTCTATGAAATTGAAATCCAGAGATCGTTATCATAAAACTCAAGGTCCTTAGGGCAGTGAGGAAGGTGCACAGCAAGCTCACTACCCTGGACTTCAGAAGAGTAGACGTTTATGTCTTCAGGGATGTGCTTGGTAGAGTCCCATGGGTTAAAGCGCTGGAGGGAAGAGAACCCAAGATCATTGGTATTCAGTGGTCACCTCCTCCAACCTCGGGAACAATGAATCCCAATAAAGAAGTCACGCAAAAACATCAGGAGGTCTGCATGGATGAACAAGGAGCTCCTGGATAAACTCAAATGCAAAAAAAAAGGTGAAAGCAAGGGCAGGTAGCCTGGGAGGAATACAGATAAATTGTTCAAGCAGCCAGGGATCAGGTTAGGAAAGCTAAAGCCCTGGTTATTTATCAAATATAAAATTTATTAATTATAAAAGTAAATCTGTCCAGGGACATCAAGGGCAACAAGAAAAACTTTGAGTACACCAGTGATAAAAGGAAGACTAGGGAAAATGTGGGCCATCTTTGGAAGGAAATGGGAGACCTGGTCACCCAAGATACGGAGAAAGATGAGATAGATACTCAATTGTTTGCCTCAGTATTCACCAGCAACGGCTCAAGCTACACCACTAAGTCACAGAATGCAAAGGCCGAGACTGGGAAAAAGAAGAACCACCCGCTGCAGGGGCAGATCAAGTTCAAGACGACCTAAGGAACCTGAAAGTGCACGTCTATTGGACTTGATGAAATGCATCAGGGGTCCTGAGGGAATGGGCAGATGAAGTTACTAAGCCAATATCCACCACTTTTTGAGAAGTTATGGCAGTCTGGTGAAGTTCCCGTTGACTGGAAAAGGGGAAACATAACCCCAATTTTTTAAAAGGGAATAAAGAAAAACCCAGGAAACTACAGGCCAGTCAAACTCTGCCCAGCAAGATAATGGAACGGATCCTCCTGGAAGCTATGCTAAGGTACATGCAAGATAAGGAGGTGATTGGTGACAGCCAACATGGCTTCACTAAGGGCAAATGGTGCCTTCTTCACAATGAGGGTGGTGAGACACTGGAAGAGATTGCCCAGAGTAGTTGTGGACACCCCCTCCCTGGAAGTGTTGAAGGCCAGGCTGGATGGGGCTTTGAGCAACCTGGTCTAGTGGAAGGTGTCCAGCCCCAGCAGGATTGGAACTAGATGATCTTTAAGGTCCCTTCCAACCCAAACCATTCTATGATAAACACTAAGAATCTTTTCATTCTGGGTACCAGAAGTTTGCATTGAAACATGCAAACAGAAATAGATTTTTGGTCACAGCACATGCCATAACCAGACAAATTTTGAGCCTGATTCTCTTGTCTTAGATCCCAGTACTAATAGTATTTCTGGATCCTGTTTAACTAGACTATTTTTAAAGCATGTGCAGTAGATGGCTTTTAGTATGAAGACTGAACAAAATTAATTGATGGTTTATTTTTCTTAAGCCCTGACGCAATTTCTTAAAGTACATTTTGTCCATTGAATCATCCAGCTGTTAATACCACATTTCTTCAGAGAACTTTCATTCCGCTCTTCATAAATGTGAATTTTCTCATACCTTTAACTACGTTGTGCAGGTTAATGAGGTCAGACTCTTCTGAAAGAACAGGGAGGTTCTGACGCTTCATGTAAAGAATTGCAGCAAAGCTTATCCACGTGAAGTCACTGGGTATTTTATACAGGATCATTTACTGATAGCAGGAATGCTTATACTGCATTTTGCCAGCAGGCAGTTGCTTCCTTAGCTATTTAAAACTCTGCAAAACAAACCCCAAGCCCACTGTTTTAACTGTCTAAAGATGCTTAATTAGAAATTACAAAGGCACCAGTGCTTTGTCTTGTTTGAGAATTCAGAGAAAGCAAAGAATTTTGGTGGTAAGTCTGAGAAATATTGGTAAAATCAAGTAGAAATGTAAACATATGGTGTATTCTTATATTTAGAAGGCTTTCTCAGAAAACAGGTATATTCTTAGGCCAATAAAGATCAGAAATCCTTTGAAAAGAAGTAATATAGACTCTTTCTTTTTTCCTTTTGTGCAAAGAAATTGAAGGCTGGCTTATACAAATACAGAAAATATTCTGCATGTGCTAATTAATTCTTATTTTTATTTGCCCTTACTTTAGAAATATGTAAATACAGAATAGTTTGCCTAAAAGAACAAGTAGTGGTTCCTAATCCAGTCTACCTGTTCAAGCTGCATATCCTACTTATGGGATATTTTCTTGGTTTTGTGCTTATGTCAAAGGGACTCTGCTCAGTGCAGGAAATAATGAGGTTTCCTTTCAAATTTTGTAGACTCTGAATTAGTCTGTAGCCAACAAAATTCAGAAAATAGTCCCTTCACCTTCATCTCTTTTTATCTAAAGAGAGAGCCACTTCCCCTTGCCGCCTTGTTTGATTCTAATCCATGCTTCAAGCAAACAAGAAGAGATGACAGAAAAGATAGATTACAGAAAGAATTCACAGGCAACTGTCAAAGTAGAAGGAAAGAGCTGAAGAAAGAAAGGGGAGAATCGGTTTGGTAAATAGGATTTGGCATTTTGCAGAGGATGGTATTGTTTACCAAGGTAAAAATCTCTTTCGACACCCAATTCAAAACCAGGGTAGAAGCTCACAAAGCGTGCATGAGTTTTGTGTGATTTAGCTATTTTTCTCTGTATGTTTTCACAGACAGCATTTGTCAATATTCTATGCAAATCTACTGTAATACTTACTCAGGTTACCTGCAACTATCTGACATTAGAAAGTTTTAAATAGTACCCGAGCTTGTAATGGAGTACTCCATCTGTCTTGTTACAAACTTCAGCACACATTGGCCTATAAATAGACTTTACGAAAATAACTGAAGTGTGAACTCAATATAGTGTAGGTGGGATATCCTGCAGTGTTATCAAAGATCTGAGTCACTCAAAACTTTAAGAGGGAAATGACTGAGGCTCTGTGTGCAAAGGGGAATAAATTAGGAAGATAAAAATATTTGAGGAGCAAAAAGATACAAAACAAATCACGTGATTGCTAGTGCTGTAGCATTTTAATCAATCATTCATACAATCATTTGAAATGATTGATGAATAATGAAGGTGTTATGGCTATTTGTGAAGAAACAGATGATGACAATGTCCTAGAAGAACGTATGGGCACAAAATCCTTTACTGAGCTCTGATTTCAGACGCTGAGGATGAAAACACTTTGGCCATGGTGTTATCTGTAATGCTGTCTGAAATTTGAAACCATGAATGTCTAACTGTGGAAATATGTATAACTTCTTCTAGGTGCAGCTTCTCCTAAATGTAAGCTAAGGTGTGAACTGTAAAACAGCGACACAAGGGAACATAGTGATAGTTTCCTGCAGTGGAGGAGAATTCCAGCCTATTATTGTGCTGCAAAGGAAAATATAAATCATGGGCTATTCAGAAATCAGATACTGCGTGACGAAAGATGACTTATAAAAACATGGGCACATCATAATATTGAAAAGTTTTACTCAGATAGAATATAGACACTCTTGGACAACGGAGAGTGACATTTCACAGAAGACCAGATCAGGAAATTAATTCTTCATTTGACACTTAATGGAAAAATTTAGGTCATTTCTGCAGTCACCTAAGTATCAACGAAGGTTCTTCTCTCTTCAGCAGGATATTCATTTTCCTATTTGGTTCTTGGTATTGTATTCCTCATGCCTAGGCCAGCCAAGCTTATCTGATACTGTGATTTATCTTTTACAGACACTAGTTCTCTAAGTTACTAAAGATTTATACATACTTGCAATTTTTCTTCCCAACTTTTTTTTTTAAAACTTATGTTCACTATTCTTTAGTCTGGAGATGTTAGAATATAAATTTTTAATATTTTTTCCCAAAATATTTACTGCTGTTTTTTTGTTTTCCATCCAATTTGGCAATATGTTTGATAATACATTCAAAAATGTATTAAAATTAATGTGAAGTATTTCACTGATAATATACTTAGAAGCTTAGAAGTCCATAATAAATTAAGAAAAGTATGAGATTTCTCTGTTTTATTTCATAGGATGACTTTCACATGCAATCCAGAACTTCCTTTACTACTTTGGCTATTAGAGAGGACCAGGAAACACATAGTATTGTCCTGCAATGGCGTTGTGAACTGTGTGTATGTTTGTGTGTATAAGCATGTGTCTTCCTCATCCTTATCCAGATCATCCTCCGTTTGTTTTTTTTTTAATAGGAGTTTGTCTCTTTTCACAGACTATCAACTTGTTTTATTCCAAGATGGGGATCTTTATGTTTTTTTCACTGGTGCTTCTATACCATCGAAATGTTGTTTGGGTCCCCTAATTGTTACAACTGGTCTTCTTTCAGCTCCCCACATGCCGAGTATCTCATTGTGCTGTGAGTGCCGATGGTACCCGAGATATCTGTATAGGGATAGCAGGTAAGAGAGAGGAACATACAGGAGACCTGGGTATTTCTTGATTGCAAGTGGAGGCCAGATGGAGTCATTTAGGCACTGGACACCTGTGCTTTGTTGGTTGGAGTCCAGAGGCACATTTCACTTAGTCTTTGCTCTAGTACAGTTATGACTATGCTAAATCTACCAGAAGGCTTCCCATTGACAGCGATGTCATCTGTGCACCACTCATGATTTTGAAAGTTGTTTTTTTTCCAATTTATTTCCTGTTTAAGTCACAAGAAGCAAAGAAACATTTTGCAGTGGAGAGGTGCCAATTTTCCCCACCTGGATTTGTGGGTTTAGTATTAGATGAAGCAAGGTAAATAATACACTGGGAAAATGAATACTGAGAAATGCACTTACTAATTGTTTTCACAGAATTTCATTATACAATTATCTATCAATTCTTGTGCCATTAGGGAATTGATCCTAAATTGTGTGTCATTTTTCTAGTTAGGTATTATAGTAAAACTGTGATAGTATTTTCTTGTTGCTGGACCGAAGTCTCTGAGGCAAAAGCATGGATTTAATTTGAGGGCAATGAGATGCTAATTTTTAAGACACTTCTTGTTTATCTGTGGTAATTTACTGCAAGGCAAATTTCAGCGGTACAAGGCAAGCAGGGAAACAAAGCAGTTAGTTAGGCTCAAATTTCACTAAAGCTCAGTGAATGGGGACTGTATTGCATATGTAAATCAGATCTGTGGTCTAAAAGAAGGGTGGAGGGCTTTAAAAGGTTTTAATGTTGGGAATCTTAGCGTCCCTGCATCATTCCCACAGTCCTGCTGGCTAACTGGATCGAACCTGGCCTCTTCCACCGTTCACTAATCTAGCTATAGTCTTGCTCTGTTTCTTTGTGTGTGTGAGCGGACAGAGACATGCTTGTCCTTTGGTTCAAATCTTCCCCCATTATCCTTGCCTGGCAGCTATGCAGAGCAAGGACAAGGCCTTTTGAGACTTACGATTCAAAAGCAAACCTGGCATTGAGGTGACAGTGGGCACTGCTACTCTTTAGAAAAACAATGAGTTCTTTGAACAGCAAAGTTAGTGAAACCATGTTCCTTACAGCTTTATACATTGTGATTTAACCTCAATGGTTTCAGCTCCTGCTTCTCTTGTCCTTTTTTATTCTCCCTCCACCCCTCTCCCCAGGAATTGCATTCTAGTAATACTCTCCACCTTTTTGTGTCTCTCACTTTTGACCCCTATTTGGCAGTCTATCCAAAAACTACGTAAGCACTGGTTGACCAGTTGAGCAGAGTCTGGTATAAGGAAAAGATATTTTGCTATATCTACCCCTTTGTCAGTATTTCCTTAACAGACACTTTCTGGGGAGTTTGCATCACTCTCCTTTGAGATCTCGTTAGCAGCTTGAAAATCTGAGGTCATTTGAAAAGAACAAGAAAATCCTTAAATGTTAAATTCTCTTTATATTTGTCGTTCTGATTTGGACTAATAATTGCCAAGATCGATTCACCAATCACTAATACTTTTGCCTTGGAATATGTCTCAAACATTATCAAAGAGTTAAGGCAGTAGAGTGTTATTGCTCTACAGAAACCTGCTTAGTTATCTTATTGCTAACAAAATGACTTCTTTTTCTATTTTTCCTTTGGAAACGCTGTGTGTGATCTGTTGTTCAAATAGGAGTTAATTAAAATTTTAAGAGATTTCTGTGCTTTAATGTGAGTGGGTGTCTACTTGACCAGTGGGATATATTGATACTCAGTCCTAATCCTTATTATATAAACAATTTAGTGATCTTTATTTTTTTTTTTATTGCTTCCCTAATCAACAAGGCATTGTTTCTGTTTTTGGCTACAGTTGCACATTGAAGGCATAAGCCTTTTTTAAAAAGTTGTGTATTACACTAAATTCTTCAGTACTTTAGTCACAGTGTTAGTGCCTTGACAGATTAATTTATTGTAGGGGAAAGGTTCTCTATTTTACACTTCATTTGGCTTTCTGTTCTGTAGGTAGATATTCTGAAAGAAGTATCAGAAGATCTACACTTGATATTCTGATATAGATTTACTGTCTGTATTATATTTAACATTCTCGGAATTGTTTTATTACCACCATAAAATTTAAGATTCATAGAGTAAAAGGGCAAAAGGAACCATTCTATCATCTTCCCTGATCTGTGGATTTCCTTATATTTAATGCAGTTACTAATATACTGAGCCAAGTGCTATGAACTTGATGAAATAATGTCATCCAGAAAAGCTTTCATCCAGTGGCTCTTGTTACACCTTTCATGGAAAGTTAGACAAGTTAATCCCCCCACTCTTCCCTTTCTGACAGTCCATGTGTGCTGTAATTACAGAAAGCTCTACATCATCTTTGAAATAAACTCAACATTAAAATTCTGGCTTGAAGACATTTGCTTCCATTCCCAGTCATTTTTGTGCATCTTTATTGCATTCTCCAATATTTTAGAAAATACCTTTTACAGTAGGTGTAGCAGAAACATATACTTTATTCCAGCGTGTATTTCTAAAATGTTCCATATACAGATAGTGTCATATTTTCTTTCTTATTACTTCTCTGCATCCTTCTTTCCTTGAGGATTTTTCAAAGCTCTGACTATAACTAAATCCTTTGTGATCTAGGACATAGTTCTCTCTTGTGTTGACTCCTTGATTCTGTGATTACAAGGTGGTTTACCTCTAAAATATCATGGCAACTGGAGGTCCATGATGACTGTAAAAACCTGAATGTTACACCCATCTTTCGAAAAGTTAAGGTGGACTTGGGAAGTATATATGGGTGAACCTTATCTCAGTCCATGAATATATCATGGGGTGTGTCCCCTTTGAATTAATTTTGAAGCATACAAAACATAAAAAAACAGTCAGAAACGATGTACCCAATTTACCAAGGGAAAAACGTGCTTGACCAACAATGCCTGCCTTCTATGGTTAAACGGTGTTGTTGAGCAGGGAGCAATAGATGAAAGCCGTCTTGACTTCAGGAAGCCTTTTGATACTGCCTCCCTCAGCGTCCCAACATCCTCATTTAGAAGCTGAGGGATATATGGATGGGATGAATGAACTGTTTTACGTGGGTTGAAACTGTCTGGATTTCCAGGTTTAGATGATGACTTGACTGATGTCTAGTAATGAGTGGATAAATACTGTGCATCGAGGATAAATACTGAAGCTCCTATTAGAGAATAACTTTATCAACAGTCTGGAGGATAAACTTCCTTAGAAAATGTAATGAGAACATTAGAAGAAAGTTTAAACACTGCATTAAATTTGGAGGGTTGACTGATGAATGGCAGAACTTCAGTCAAGACAGTCTTAAGCACTGAGTCAACACGAATGTAATGAATTTCAATAAAAAGCATACATTTCCACACCAGGGGCAAAATAATTGCACATAATATTAAGTCTGGGTAGGGAGAGTCAGCGCTTGCAAGTGCCTTCTCGGCCTTGGAAAGTATGAGAAGTAAAGCTGGCATATTGACACAAGCAATCTTTCTGCTCTGCTCAGCACTAGTGAGACTGGAAGACAGCATCCCCTTTTGGGCTTCCGTATTCAAATGGACTGTTAAGAGACTGGCTGGTGTCAGCAGAAGAAGATGGTCAGGGACCTAAGGTGTGTGACCTACCTGGGAATGTAGAAGGAGCTGGGATTACTGAACCTGTCAGGAGGAAGCTAAGGTGCAGTCTTATCTTTATCTTTTAAAAGGCAGCCTACAGATACTTGCAGGCAGTTACAAAGATAATGGAGCCAAGCTCTTTTCATTGATGACAGAAGGTATAGAAAGGCAAAAATCTGCATTTTGAGAGGTTTACTGGCCATGACCATTGGGAAGGTGCCTTTCATTTGGAGGGTTGTGCAGCACTGGAACAGATTCTGTCCTTGGAGGAGATGGACTGGCCAGACAAAACTACAGCTGACTTGACCTTGTGTAAAAGATTGCTGTGCTTTGGGCAGGAAGCTGGATTGGATGACCTCTAAACATGCCCTCCAGTCAGAGTTCAATGATTCTGTGATATATAGTTGTGTTTCTCTGGATCAAAATCCCAAAGATTTTACATGTGTTTAGTAACACAGTTAAGGCAAATGGCTTATATTCTACAAAAGTCAAAACACAATTGCCTTTCTCAATCAAGTGAGTAATTTTCCCTCAAAAACTGAAATCAGATTTGTTTGCTTGGTCGCCATTTTTCCATAAAATCAGTGACTGGTACAGATTATCTTTCAAACCTGCTAGCTGTTTTCCTTTAGTTTGTTGCTAATAGAATCCTATGTCATCTGTTCCATCACTATGTTTGGTATTGATGCCAGGTGACCTTGAGATTCATGATGCCCTTTTTTAAAAATACTTATCATTTTTTATTGGTCTGGAATTTCCCCTGTGTTTCAGGACTTGCTAGACATGAATATAGGTGACTGCAATTTTTTGTCAATCCTTTAGTGAATCTTAGATTCTGGTTCTCTGGGCCAGCTGATCTTGAAAACATTTGGTCGATACATCCTTAGCTTTGTGAAACTAACCCCATATGAAGCGCTTGCACGTTTGCACACACATCTTACTTGTGGATGCTCTCCTTTGCTTACTCTCACTCCAGTAGTGAGTGGGTTATTTTTATTGATTATAAAGAGATCTGAAACTCTTGCCTTGTTTTCACACTGAGGTGCATCTTTAGGTCAGATTATTCTTTCCTATTGCTTTAAACACTTTTGAACACTTTTTTTCCCCATATATATCTTGTAATGACACTAATTTTCTTCCCACAAACTTGAGCTTGAGGAGTAATTTATCCTCTTGACTACTTTGATCAATAGTCTTGTATCAGTAGCCTACTTTGATCAATAGCCTTTTCTTAGCACATTGATCTGTATTTACCCAATTTCCTTCAGATCTGAGTTATGTTATGGTTGTTAGTAAGTTTTGATGTGCATGTACATGTATGTGTATATATATATGTATTTGTCTGTCCATTCCATCTTTCTGAAATAAATTAACCAGATAGATTTAATAATGAGATTTTTGGCAAAGAGTAGTCTCTAAAGTTTAGAAAAAATCAAGTAATGTTTCTCTGATGTGATGAAATACCGAGCCTAAGCTAAATTATTTATATTATTGCCATTAACGCAGTATCTTACTACCATCTATACTTAATGTTTTCTACTTGAAACTCTCAGTGACCCTCTTTTGCATTGCTGGAAAAACTGTAAACTTCAGCTAGTTTTTCTGAGCGATAACATTAACCTCTTGTCTTTTTCAGCATCCAGGTAACCAGAGTTGTTCAGAGGAAGGGCTAATCTTGCCTATGCTCTTATCCTTCCTCTCTCTGCCTAGGAACCAGATTGCATGGGAAATGCACTCCCCTAGCTGCTCTTCCTGCTCTGCAGCACTTGTCAGCCTCTTGCTCTAACACCAGTTCCACCCTTGGGACTTACATAAAACCAAACCACTTCTTTTTTTTTATTCTTCTCCTTTTCCCCTTGGTACTACCATCAAGTTTTTTCAAGGTCGGGCTTACTTTCCACTTGATAAATATTTTTAAATATTTAGATACAATTGTTGGTACAAGTTAGTCCTATGCAAACACTTGCAGTAGTGAAGGAAAATACACAGACTGAGAAATGGAAAAGAGCTAGCTGTAAACTGAGGATCAGAGTCTGTAAAAAAGAGGTTTCTGTGTTTCCCCCTAATTATTTAGGTACAAACCTGAAAAAATGAAGAGAATCACTGTTCTCTTTTATTGCCCTTGTTCCAAGTTTTCGGGCTGACTTAGAGAGTGCTTAGCACCTCATTGCTATAAAATATGGAGAGTAAGGTAAGCTTAGCTGTATGTCTGTTTTGACCCCACCTCATTTGCCAACGTATACTGGGACCTTAAGTGGAGACTCACTCACTGAATAATGCAGTAAAGATTGTTGGTAAAAGAGTTGCAAATTTATCTCTTAAAATTGTTAGGACCAAGCTATGTAGAAAGTACTTATAGGAGCAAGGCCAATGATTACTCTTTTTGAACAACCCTTTCAGTGCTACTCTCTGGGAACGCTTACCATTTCTTTTAATTTTTTTTTCTTAGAATTAATTTTGTGTCTTCTCTAAGTAGAGGGTATTCAGAGACACTGATGAATTTGGCAAGAATAAGTGAATGCTATAATTTCAGTGACACTTTTTCAACTAATCAGCCTCTCCCACTGACTCAAGGGATTTTGAAGTTCCTGCGTATCTAATTAACTGAAAATATTTTGAAGTGTCCTTCCTGCTTTTCTTCTCATTTTACTTGTTCCTCTCATTTACAGTGCTGTGAGATACGCCCAACTCTGGGCACCTATTGCAAGCAAACCTCCAAATACTACTGAAAATATAGCTGCTGATAAAGCCGCTGGATAATACACTCGGTTGGACTGCTGTGTGGCTGCAGTCTGTAGTGCTTCCAGTCACTGAATTCATTCGTCTGGAGCCAGCTCAGACACCTTTGCATGCCACCTTGCAGACATACCCTTGAATCCAGCTTTGCTTAGAAGCTGCCATTTGGTTGACTTTGCAGAAAACTCCATATGGCAGGAGACTTGAGTGTTTTGAGAACATGCTTTTACTTGTCACTTGTGTTCCAGTAAATGTCAGCATAATTGAAATCCTCAAGATCAATGACTGGGCTTTTTTACAAGTCTCCTTTTTTCATGCCTGAATGCTTCCTGTTCTGCCTTGTAATCCTGCCCTGGAGATGCGTAACAGTTCCTTATGGCTGTTGTTTTTTCACTATTTTCACTCTCATCTCAGTCCAAACTCTTTCAGCTGTGGTAAGCAAACTATATTTGTAAACTTTTCCCTTTGAGGTAATGACTTTCCTCACATATGTTTGCCTATAAATGTGGTGTGTCCTGCTACTTGAATGTTAACATTGCCAGTTCCTTGATTTATCGATACTGAGGTGGGGTACTCACGATCCGCTACTTCATTCTTTACAGTAAATATGTAAGGATAAAGAGGGAAAAACATCCTGGAACTCCCTGTGGTTTTTTTTTTTTATTAATCTATTTTGTAAGCAGGGTGAAAAACTAAGCGAGCTAATAAAAAGATTGTCTTATTTACACATGAACATTTCTTAGGAGATCTGTGACAGAAGATATTGTCTTAGAGAATTAAATAACTTCTAGTTCAGTCTCTTGTTAAGATTGATGTGATGTTTCCCTGACCTTAGGAAGTTTTTGCAAGAACGGTGATTCTACTTTTTTTATGCAATATCTTATGGTCTCTCAAGTCTCAGTTTTTATTTTTCTTTTGGGCATTCTTTCCTGTTCCTCTCACCATTTCTATGGAGTTTCCTCTCATGGTGCTTCCATAGCTCCACATACCGTCTTTTGCTGACAGCAATGATGTCTATTAGATTCAATAGACTGCCCACGTGAATTAACTGTCCGCATTTAATGGGGGAATTCTGCACCCTGTTCTACTTCTTTTACTCCATCAGGAGTAGACACGAGGTTATTCAGAATCACAGACACTGAGTCACCATAAACCAAACCATTCTCTTTTTTTACTCTACACCTTCTGCTAAAACTTTTTTTTCACCCTTTCTTTCACTTTTAGAAAAGAAACATACCCCCAAACCACAACAACAACTTCTCCCTTTCTTTAAAATGCTTGTTAATGCTGTAGTTGTGCCCCACAGGCTTCCTGGAGCCTCCACCTCTGACACCACTCTTCTTCCAGTGGTCCAAAGTGGTCACATTAGAGCAGTCAGCTGTACAACATCATGCCTGGGTTTGGTTTCCCCAGGATACCCTCTGTTTATTCTACAAAGCTTCAGCTTCTTCTTAGCATCTTCATGGATTTGTGCAGATTTCACTGACCTTCTCAAATACCATTTCTTACTGTAGCTGTTTCACTTCTTTCAGAGCAATTGCTGTCCTTTGAATGAGAAGCTTCCGTCTGGTTCTTGCCTCTCTCTTGTGCTAATGAAACAACCAGCGCCTTCATGACACAGCTGGTCACTGTTCTGTTGCTACAGGAATCTTTCTTGAAGTCTTGCTCTTCTGCAGTAGACCTAAGTAGTAACTTATAACACAGTGCTATCACCAGGGAGATACATAGGGGGGAAAAAAAGGCCAGATTAACTGCACTCTAGGACAGGTACTTGGCTATATCACTCTTTCGGATGACAGTCTAGCAGCAGTGGGGAATGCCTTTGTTGTTCTCTTCTGTATACAGTTGTGTATTCTTTTAGTGACCAAGGTTTAACGGTGGAGGGTGATTTTATTTTTCCCTCCCCTCACAAATTAGAGGACAGTAGATATAAAAATGAAAGAAATACAATACGTGGAATATATTTTTAGAAAAATGGATATGTTACAGACCATGATTTTGGATATATTTGACCCTGAGACAATTTTAACTTCTCCATGACAATTTATTGCTGTGACTCTGCCCCCCACTTCCCCCCGAGGCTCATATTTGGACAAAACTAATTAATTTTATTAATGGAATGAATATTTTTCTGCCTCTTTTAAATAAAATATAGAACTTCAAATACTTCCTTCAGTGTAGTACTTAACTATTTTATATAAAATGTAAACCTATACACTGGATTTAATACTGAAAGTAAAAGTACCAATGGGAAATAACACAAGACATTCCATTTTATTAAGTACATTTCTAGCACTCCTAGGGGAAAATTACCTTAAATCCAGCTATAGAGTGAAGGAGAAATGTAGAAAACAGCACTCCTAAAATAAATGAAGAAGGAGCAGAGACTGACACTCTAGGTGTGACTTTGCAATGCAGTCCAACTCCTAATGAGCCAAGATGATATTGCCCTGCCAATACGGCATTACTCAAGCAGGAAGTGATGGATCTGATATGCTGACTTCAGCTTCTTCTGTCCTGGAGATAAGGAACTGCGTCACTGAGTAGCAAGAAAAGTAAGCAGTGTGGAGGGGGAGTGGCGAGAGGTGCTTTTAAAGAAAGCTTGAAGACAACAAAATACGTGAAGATTGGCAAGCTTGACAGCAGGAAATAAAGTCTGAGATACTGGAAGCCTGAAAATATCCTTGCCCTTAACATACCTAAGAACATCAGGCTTGGATTAAGAGAGGGTGATTTAGCTGGATTAGGAGAAAAACTTGTGTTTCTTGTTTTGCCATGTAAAATGCTGATTTGCCAAGTCAGACGTGCAAGTCTTTGTCCCTTCAGATTCACAGTGGAAAATGCACTTTGAGAAGCAAATCTGTGACATATTCTCTGCCTGTATTTCTGGCTATTCTGCTTTCCCTGTGTTATCTTTTATACCACGAGCCATAAGGTATACCATTGTTATTAATAATTCTTAGTATCTAGGTTCCACACTGGGCACTCCTGTCTCAGGCTCATAATACTACTCCTGAATCAGAAGACAGACTTGGCTACAGAACAGTTCAGGACTTCTTAGGAGTGAAGGAAGAAAGCCTGGGCATGGAAAGTCTTCTATCCATCTGCTAGCACGATGCAGACCTTCTACGATACCCCATGTAACAGCTAATCTTTCTCTCCTAAACTCTTGTTGTGAAGAGTGTAGTTTTCAATTCCTAGGGAATTGGTGTGAGGTGATGGAATAAACTTTGAGATAGTTTTGGAACAGATAGTGCTGGAGATTTTGCAAGAGTCGCTCTGACATTGAAATTGTTTTCTTCACCTCGCTTGGATTGGATTCTTCTGCAACATCCCTTGATAAAAAGAAAAAAGTGTAGGAATCAGACAGAATATAAGAACAATCTTGTTGTATAGAAGGGTATAAAACAAGCATACAAAAACAAATTAAATTAGACTTCCATAAACTGAAGCAAGCAAAGCTGGGGAGGGGTGTGTTGCAGGCCTGTTAAATCATGAATGATGTGGAAAATGTGAGCAAGGAGTGATCAGTCATCACTTTTCACTGTGGAAGAACTAGTGGACCTCAGTGAAACTATCCTGCAGCAGGTTTAAAGCAAACATAAGGAAATCTTTATGATGCATATTAAATTGTAGGAAACCTCGTGGGACATTTTGGAGGCCAAAAGAATAGACAGAACTGGAAAGGATCCGGATAGATTAATGAAGATTAAGTCCATTTGTGGCTATCCATGCAGTCGTTTAGATGCAAGCTTCATGTCAGACACTCCTATTGATATTTAGAAACAGGATTACAACATAGAAGAATTCTTTCATGTGTGCTCTGTTCTTGTGCTGTTCTGCAACCAGCTGCCAGGAGCTCTTAAAGAAAGGCTGCTGAATATATGGACCTTCAGTCTGAGGCACAGCAGAACTTTTTGCAGGAAACAGCTGATAGCTTTCTGGGATCCATAGAGATGAAACACATCTTCACTTGGCTGTATTTCAAGCAAATGGTTAATGTGAGATTTGAAGTGAACTTTACAACTGTAAATCCATTCGGTAACACTATCATAGCTGCATCTCCTGAGTTAACTGCAGTGTACGAGGTGATAAGTCTTGCAGCTTTATAATGATAACATTAATTTAATTGCAAAATGTTAGTATTAGTTGTACATTAATATTAGCTACATAGCATGTCTGTCATTTATGGCATAAACTGAAAAGCAAATATTCCTGTGTGTTTAGAAATCCCTCACTGAATTTCTGAAAGTTTGGAAAATAAGAAAATATGATGAATTTAGATTTTTCAGGTGCCTTTATAGAGAAAAATAAGATTAGGTTTCAGATCTGAGGCAGTAAAAGCCCTGTTTCTCACTTCTTTTCCCTTGTCCTCCAAAATCAAAACATAAACCTCACATTTTCACAGTTTCTTCATTTCTTCTCTAATCATTGGCAAAAAAAAAAGATAAAAAAAATTAAAAAGAGGAGGTGATGAATGATGTCTGGGTCTGGCTAGGGTGAATTTAAAGGGTCGGCACTGCGCGTCTACACAGCACCTACTCATGCACAGAATACACTCTAGGACATATTTGGTGTGCCTAGACAGCCCAGAGAAAGATGAGTGCTGTGCTCGGAAGAGTGCAACTCTTAGTTGAAAGCGCTTTCACAGTGAGAAAAGCAGCCACAGTTGAAGGCGTCCCACTGCAAATGCTGTTCTCCAACCCTTGTCAAGTCTGCCCTGGGAACTAGCTGCTGAAATAGTTCTATCATTTGCAGCTGCAACTCATGGGCGTAGGGAGAGGTGACCTCCGTAGGAGACCACACACCACTTGAACAGTAGGATGCATATGGGAACAAAAAGTATTCCTTCTGAAGTGTAAAAGTGGTCTGGCAGCGGTCACTATACAATGACATGGTACCAAGCAAGAGCATGTATTATAATGATTTACAGATAGATGTGCAAGGCAGGGAAAAAGATTCTGTATCAGGTGATTAGAGAGAAATGCTTCCAGGACACATTATATGAATATCTCTTTGTGTTTCAAAACATATTCTCTTTGGTGGTGTTTGTGCCGCTCTTTATTTGGTTTAGAACATTAGCTAAAAATAAATCTACTAGCAAGAATTTTTACAGACCTAGCAAAGGTCAAGCCACTATTGCAAGCGTAGAAAGAAAAAGTTGTATTTACGATGGTTGAGAGCTCATGTTGAAAAGGGCACAAGCTTGTTTCTTCACATATGTGACTCATACAGTACCATATGACCTCCTTTTCCAATGGAAAAAGGTCACGTTTCAAATAGCAAATATTTTCAGATGTAAGAGAAAAAACATTTTGAAAATAACTTTTGAATACAAGTATGATTTTTTAAAATTATTTTTTAGGGGGAATACCTATTGTCAGGGACAATAACTATTTTGTGACAAATGGCTCACTGAATTCTGTTTTGAGCATGAAATGGATATTTCAGTTACGCTATTGTGAGGTCTTCTTTCTGACACAACCAGTAAGATAAAAAGGTGAAACTTTTTCTATTATTGTAGTATCAGAACACATGAACCTGAGCCTTTAAACCATTCCCCTGGAGATCTTGGAAAATAAGTTTGTAATGTAGAAAAAAATGCCTACATATCGTAGACATCTGAGTTATTTCCATAAGAAATTTAAAGGTTCCAGGAGGCTTAGCTTTCTGAAGAGATGAGTAATAGTTGTATATGTGAATGGAAATAGTACAGTAACAGACAAATTCAGCAAGGAAATTTCTGTTCAAGTGTAATGCTTCAAACACACAAGCAAATAAAACTCATCTTCCCTAAATAAAACTCAGTTCTGCTTCCTCTACTCAGAGTAGCTAGCATCTGATTATATAGTAAAACCCCTGAGATAATAAGCTTTTATTATTTGTTCTCTATGGTCCTCTATTAAAAAAAAAACACACCAAACCAACCCCAAAACCCCGAAACAGAATAAAAACCCCAAGTAAAACCCTCTGAAGAACCATCATGCACTTATTTACTTTTTAAAAATTCTTTTTTAATTTTAAAGAATGTTAAGGAAGGTCACTCTTTACAGATGGCCTGGAATGATTGAGCTTAAAATTGATAAACTTTGTCCTACAGCATGAGATAGTGAGAGAAAAGTTCAGCCAAAAGTGTTGTGGATAGTATTCAGATGCACACAAAAGTCCATTAAATCCTACATTTTACATCAGTCCCAGAGTCTTTATGGAAAAATCAGGAAGATCAACCCTTGAGCTGCTAGCATTTTCACCTGAGTGTTGGCATTTAATTATTTGTGGGAAAGAAGTAGCAATTCCCAAATGGAAAGCGGAGCTTAAAAAAAAAAAAAAAGCATGAAGAAACTGCACTCAGCTACACACTAATTTGGCACCCAGTGTTCTGTACCTTGGCCATGCTCTGCTTTATGGTATCGGGGCTAGAAAATATATTTTGTTGCAGCAATTAAACTTTCATTTTACTTTTCTCAGGACTAAAATTTCTGGCTGGGAGACTGCCAACAACAGAAAGCTAATATGTTAATCCAAGGGTGGGGCACAGCGTTGAATAAATTGTATGTATTCTCTCAGAGGTTCTTTTTTGCTCTATACTATATTACGCACAGAAAGTATAACATCTTTAACTAGGTTAAATTTACACTTTTAATTCATTCCTTGGGAACATGCGACCGCAAGGTGTCAAGCATCATGTTTGGTCCTCAAATGGCTCTCAATTCTTTGCCTCTTGGACAGATGCAGCATTTCCCTGGGCTTAGTTATTACAAATTTTGAAGAAAAAAAAATGTACAGCCCCGTCAGACACTGAGTTCATCCGTACTCAGAAGAGAAATATTGTAACTGATGGACCTGCTTGACAACTTTATGAAGGTTAGATCAAACGTGTTTCCTACTGTCTCATTGTTTTCTATCCCACGGTTATAAAACCCATTGTTAAGCCATGCTATCTGATCAGGCCCTATCATTCAGTGAATCATTATTAACCAAATAAAAAAAAGTTTTTTGCATTTTATTATCTTGTTTAATGTCAAACACGTGCGGTTTGTTTTCTTTATGTTTCATTTTCCTTTGTCATGTTCACATCTGTATTACCTGTTCTGCCTTGTCTCATCTTCTTTAAAAGAGGGAGAGCTGTGCTGTGAAAGTCACTGATCACTTGATTTCTCAAGTCCCTAGGACTCAGTATCGTGGGGCTCATGGTATAACCCATGGACAATCTAGCGAGCAGAGGACTTGATGGCTCTGAGTACAGATCTGAACAATGCCCTTGAACTTCGTAGAAAGATTGAAGCTTTCAAATTAGAATCCACAGAAAACACTGTGATGAGCTGTTTAAACTAGATTCCTAGAAATGCCAATGGGAAGTTTGAGCAAGATGTATCAAATTCTTGGCACATACATTTTGGGGCAATGCTTAGGCTCCAATTGCTTTGAAATAGATGATTGATGGTCCAGTGACGTGGAATCTGCTCTGAATTACACATATCAGCAATCCAGACATTCTGTCAGACTCTTGAAGAAAGGGCGTTTTTATGTACCTTTGTTACGAAATGTAGAAAGAGAAAGGAGGAGCTGCTTGCTCTGTAACACGATGTAGTTTTCAAGCTGCACACTTCCTGAAGAGGGAATCAGAGTGTGTGATTGCAGTCTTGTGTTTCTTGAGCACCATTTGCAGAGACTTCAAAAGTAGCCTATATATAATCAGGGGCCCAAGGTCTAGTGGGTGAACACATTTGGGTCAGCGGCAAAGCCAGTTTTCTGACATATGGCCTCAAACATAGCTGAGTGGTCTTCAATGTAAGTGCCTACGTTCTCACCTAAAAGATATTCTGGAGTGATACCTCTCTTAGGTCTTTTTGTTGCAGTTCTGTTTTGCCTGTTTTGTGGGGTTTTTTTCACTGAATGAGAAAAACAACAAAGACTATAACACATTGTCTAATAAACTCATTCAGAAGAGTAGAGGGTGATTCACCTGCTTTCAGACCCTGATTGGACTTACTTTTATATATATATAAAAATATATAAGGATGGGAAATCAGGAATGTATACAAGCTATTGTTTTTATTATGTTTTGGATTGTGAGTTTTTCTGCACAAAAGTAGTTGTTCTGATTCTTTATTGTACATCATACTGACTACAAAAATAATGTTTTGTTGTTTGCAAGAAGTAAAGAACTGATGTACATACTAAGTCAACCTCTCTATTGCTGGACTTGGCTGAAAAGTTGTTCATGAGTCTAAACAGATGTTTAGAACAATGAAAAGTTTATGGAGTGCACATTTATCTTTAAAAAGAGAATATTTCAGAATTTCTTCAGGCTCAGGAGCCAGTCTTTCCTGGAGGACACTGACTGCCTGGCTAGATTGGAGCAAAACTTAAGGATCGCAGAAAGACATTTTTCAAGTATCATAAAAGAGATTCCTTTCCATTGGAAAGCAAAGACTAGAGCATGTGGAAACTACATTGCTCGCTGCGTCTTGTTTAAAGAACCAGACTGATAACAAGAATTTTTTGAGCCAAAGTTCTGTTTTCTTTTTTCTACTAGGTTTTCAAATATGATCCTTGTTAATTGATTACAGTTCTTGACAGATTTGTAAAAGACAAATCTTATAAATGTTCCTTACTTAGAATAAATTAATGTTTGCTCCTGTATTTAGAAATATTTTGAACAGTATTAATGCTTGCAGAAGTAATCAAATATTTACCTCTGGAAAGTCTGCTTGTGTGCCATTTTACAGTTCAGATGAAAATAAACCCATCTTTCTATCAAAATATTATGTACTATTCAAATTTATCCTGAAATAAGTGATTACTTTGTAAATAACCTTATATATATTTTAATATATTATATGTATGTGTCAGTATTGATTTTTTTCTTTCCCCCCATATTTCCCCTTTCTATGCGATGTTTTTGTGCTACTGATTTTGTATTTATTCAGGGAATATTTCATTGCCCTTTCAAAGCCTTTAACATTTTAACAAAAACATTCTGTCTGTACATAAACTTTCTTTTGAACCACAGTAACATTAAATAAAGAGTCCTCCTGGTATGACAGCCAGAGTGAGCATTAATAAAACTGTACAATCAACAGACCCATCAAACACCCTCCCCAAAACAATCATCTGTCAGAGTCAGCAACAGCATCTATCACTTGCATGGTCTGAAAAAGAAGAAAATACAGTTTCTAGAATAAAGTGATTCCATAACAAAAATGCTGTTATCTCAGCAAATAAATATCTGTGTTTCATTGCAGTGTGCAGAGCTGTGTTCTGGGCTTTGTCTTCTGTGAAGAGGAAGCATTAACATGTGACAATATTATAACTTCTTGAAGAGATCTCTTCATTATGTCACAGAAAAAGTGTATGTGGTGATACAAAGAACATTTTGTCCACAGAAAATGAGCCTCTCTCTGGTGTCAGTGCTGACTATCACGTGCTATCTGTAGCCATGCTCCAAGCTGGGAAGATGCAAGCTGGCTTTTAGTTCAGAACTGCATAGCCACTTCAGTGCCTCTGCTCACTGATTCATCTAGGAGGCAGGATTTGTTAGCAAGTAGGAAAATCATTAGCCTGAAGGGATTGCACAGATGAGCAGGCTCCTGTTTAATTGCCTAAAATTATGGGTAGAGTGAGAGCGTGACTTTTTGATGGTTTTGATTGTTGGGATTCTTAAATATTTGGAAAAGACATTGCAAAGTCAATGGAATGAGTAGATGGATGACTCATTGCAACAGGCGAAGACCTGGAAATGATTGCTGGCTTTATAGCATCTCAGAGAGCAGTACCACCTTCTCGAGGCCAATGAGTTGCATCAGTAGCTGCCTCTTAGCCTGACATGGCAAAATGATGAATGCTTTAGATTTGTATTGCAGGACAGGACTTGGTGTATACTAACCTCAGACTGCTAGATGAGGTTATGGTCATAAGCAAGAAAGGATCAAACATCAGGTGGGGTAGCTGCATCCTTGAGCAGGGAATGTATGTTGCATTTTTATGCATGGCGTGTAAGTGACTCTGTTTGTATTACTTTGCCCACAGGAAACCTCACCCATGAGATGACTGCTTGTAAGGACTCTGTCTTCAGTGATGTCGAGACACAGAGAAAGGAAATCACTCAGTAGAGGCTAAGCTCTTATTGTCTCAAGGCTGGTAGTAATCCAAAGGATTCTTGGGCAAGGTGCTTAATGGGAGTAACAAAAAAGCATCTGAATATAAGACGGTAATCTGAGATCTGGCATCTGCAAAAGGAAAATAACAGCAATATATTTCTTCTCCGAAGTCTTGATGACGGGTAGCCAGAATACAATATGTAGGACAGCAATTTAGTACCATGTCATTTTTTCCCCAGGTATCTTTGTGAGCAGAATTAACTAATGAAACAGCTATGAAACTTAACAGTATCATACTGTCCGTCTGAAGCAAATTCAGCCATAAAACCTGTAGTTTTTACAGAGGTTAATAGGACCATGGGAGAACCTAGGCCTTAATTTGACTTATATGTGTATATCTGTATATGTGAAATATACAGATTCTTGCGCTTTTTTTGTGAGATTTTTAGTTAGTTATTTGAACTAGGTACTTTTTTTTTTCTTGTAATAAAAGAATGAGATCCAGAATATATGTTGTAGAAGACTTGGGAAAAAGATTTCCAAAAGCTCATTTATCTGTGCTACTGATTTATCTCCTCTGAGGTGGCTCTTGACTGGCCCACCAACATATTCTCAGCACCTCAATCCCATTGCTCAACTGCAGTTTGCAAACAAACTCGAACTATGGGGAAGATAGAACTTAAGTAAACACTCCTCTTTCAAGCTTCACCCATGTGATATATATTATGTGTGCCTGGCACAGTGGGAATGAAAGAGAACTCAATTTATGATGGGAAAGCTGCTTTTAATTCAATAGCTTGGCACATTAATGAAGAATGATTAAATATCAGTATTTGGAGAAACTCATGTTATTCTAGAAATGTAACATTCTGCTTGACAGAGTCTTGAACTCCAGTGAAGAGTAGCCCTTTAAATCTTGAAATCTGACTGCCATTTGCCTGGTGGGCTGTCTTATCTGATGGAACCAAGGCCAACTAAGGCTCTCCTTATTTGACCTTAATCTTCCTGTTAACCACCTACAGCTTTAACTCAAGATGCCAAGAATTTTCTTGGCATCTTTCCACAAAGTGCTGGGCCAGATTGTTTTAGTTACAGAACTATAAACTTGGGATCTGATCTGTCCTCAACTCCTTCAACCTTGATTTCTGGATCTTAGACCTGTTTCTGCCTCCCTATAGATCTGACATCTCTTCACGGCTTCTTCTTGGCTAGAATGACTTACAACTAACTTTTTTTTTTTTTTACCCTTGCTGAAATGGCCATTGTTCTTGCCATGTCCTGTGTATTTCTTCAGAAATTTTTCCGTCATCAAGGTTTTCATGCTGATTTTATATAACGGCCATGCAGTTTGACAGATCTGAGTTCTCTGTGTTTCTACAATGAATATTTCTTACATTCACAAATACATTTTAACAGCAGTACTTTTCTTACCTGTTTACCATTGTAATTAAGGAAGGATGAATGGAGAAAAAAATATTCAAATACATATTTTTATGGTCATTTCCTTCAAATATCGCTTTGTCTTTAGCCTCCATGAGCATCTGACACATTAAGTAAATGGACTTTAATAATCTAATTTGTTTTTCCATTTGCGTATGTGAATATTTGTTTTGGAAGAGGCTGTACTCTCATCCAGCCAGGTGAAGGAAAACATGCAACATGACTTATTAGTATCTCTGTTAATTTTAAGAACTAGGTTGCCAAATATTGAACAGCAAAAGAACTCCTCGTTACCAATTAAAACTTAAGCATTTGCACACAAAAAAAAATAAATCATAATATTAAAAAATCTAGAATTAGGTAGATTAGTTTATGGACTAATCTTCTTAAAGCCACTCCATAGGCAGAAAAACTGACGCAAATCAATGGTTCATTACAATGTACTTGTTCAGCTCTACCCCAAAATGATAAAGTTATTGGTGCTTTGTTTAGACTCAGGAATTTTTGTGATTCAGTGCTCTGAACTTACTTTCAAAGGCTGCATCAGCTCATCCACAAAAACTCTCATTGTGGAGACTGCTGAGTTACTGAGTGAAGGCGGTTAGAAGCTAAAATGCTGAAATCATTTGGTACCTGGGTATGTAATCTGAGTAAATTCAACTTGTGGAGGATGGAGAAGAGGTGGGAAAGAGCTGACATTTGCAAGGCAAAGAGCAGTGTGTTTTCACTTAGCAAGTTCAGGCTGACCTCCTGATTCTCGGGGAATCAATCTGGGGCAGTGTGTCTGAAGGTAGAAATTAATAATAGAATCATGATGAGTTCGTGTATTCAGCCCGAGGGAAATCCACTGCTTTTACTTGCCATGCTTGCTTCTACAGACTTGGAAATCAGTTTTATATCAAAAAGGATATCCTCTCTGCTATCCCATGAGGGGCTGTCTTATGGGATTTAAACTTGCGTGTAAATTGTTTCAACCCGCATGTCAAATTAACTCACATTTTTTGCCAGTCGTGATCAGATACTGAGGGCATATCCCAATACCTCTGCGCCACAGTTCTGGTTCAAGGACAATCTCTTTTCCCTTTTGTTTGGAAAGTACTTATTCATTGTAGTAGAGTTATCATATCTTCACAAAAAATTTGAGAGAGAATTTTTGGAGAAAATGTCAAAATGTACAGTTTCTGTTTTACAGCAGATTTCTATGGACAGGAATGCCTCTCACTGCACTACTCCACTGTAATACCAGAATGCCCTGTAAACCTAATTTTCACAGTTGTCTTTCCTATATAAATGGTTTTGAAGGAATTTCCAGGTTCAAGTGGAACTACTTGAATTTTTATCACTCAAAATCCTCAGGAATATTACAAGAATCAGCAGCTAGTCTGTTTTTTCTTACCAGTGTGTTTGTTGGTTTCATATTTTTTTCTCTTCTGCAAAAGCATTTACTTAATATCTGACAATTAATGAGCAATTAATTCAAACTCTAGAACTACATCTCTAGAAACTCAAACAGAATTGTCTTCTTGCAGCTATTGAAAATACTGTAAAATCTTGATTTTTCTGAAGCAATAATTAAGAATAAGTTTTGAAAAATTGTGGGATTTTTTTTCAATTGCTGCCTAAGAATCTCTTCCCACCCTGTTGCAAACAGGAAACGCAGAAAGTAGAATTAGAGTTTGTTTTAAGGAACTGGGGAGATAAATGTGTTTTTATTGATCCCTTGGTGCTCTGAGTCACAATGTTTAAACAGACTGCTGCCAAAAAGTTAAGTAAAAAAAAATTTCTTTTCCCTTCAATACTTTCTAGCTTTATTACAAACCAGTCCAAGTGGGGCACATGTAACTCGAAATTGTAGTATCTTGTGAAACTGTAATAATTGTCATGATGGGCCATATTTATACATGAATGTCAGACTATAGATGAGGGGAAAACAAACAGGTTTATGTCAGAGGAAGGTACTTGCCAGTGTCAAAGAATTTCATTTTAGAACTGCAAATTTAAACTAAATCATTGTAGAATATATGTGTAGTATATCCATTCTCTCTGTAATGGGAAAATAGCATAATTTTTTCCCCAAAAAGTAGTACAGTATACTTATCTACCACATTATAATTTAAAAATACCACATTAGCTTAGAAGGGCAAAAGCCTCTTTAAGAGGGGTGACAGCAAAATTTTCCAAGGCAGTCAAAGATAGACAGTTCACAGCAATGATGACCTGATAGTAATGAATAGTCCTTGATTTGCAGGCAGATGCTCTGTGTGACCTACTAAATCCCAATAAATTTTATCATTCTTTTTTATGAGGTTTTTCTGCAGTCTTGGCTTGGTATCAGCGGGTTGATGTGTGAGATTAGTTGTTCTCGGGACTGGTCTTAGCATGTTTTACTTTTCAGTTGCAGAATAACCATTTGGCTAAATAAGCCAAAAAATTCCAAGTGAGATGCTTAAAGCTGATTTCTAAATATATTCTGAAGTATTGATATAAGTGTCTCAACCTTCGAAGTGAAGGCAGGATTCCATATAGCATCTGGAATCACTGAGGACTGAAAGAGTTCATCAACTTTAATTACTGCATGAATTCTAAATAGGAGAGATACTTTCAAAGGACCCTAAATAAATGAGTCTTAGATCCCTCAGTCACATGAATGTTTTTGCAAATGTTGTGCTGGTTGCCTTTTGGACATGTGGCGAAAGAATTACAAAGTGGATTTTCTAATTGATTATTTAGAATCTGTACAGGAAAGCTACTCAAGACTAAGGGTTTTTCCCAAAACGGTCGTGTTTATTTTTGAATTTATTTAGAAATACATAAAAAAGGTGTGGGTGCAAGACTGTGGAAAAATTGGTCCCGGAAGACCCAACACATTGAAAGCAAAAAGACAGTTTGGGTAGAAAGTATATTTACTATTTCATCTTCTAAATTTTGAAAGGAAGTCAGCACTTCAGTTAGAGTTCACTTCAAAAAAACACTGGGTATGCTGAAATGCAGTTAGAATACTACCTTTTTAACTGCTAAACTGCAGAAGAAGGGATTCATTTTGCAAAACACATCGTAGACTAGAAGGCAGCATTTTTGTTGCATGGTTTCCTCTCTAAAGCAACCTGAGACTCATGTTGGGGTTACAGGTAGTATCTTTTCTGAAATCTGGGTTATTGCAATTTCCCCAAATTAGATGTTTTTAGACAACTATTAGCATTTATATTCTTCTTTTTCTAATCAGAAGGTGAATAAGAACACTTTTTTTTTTTACTTAGATCTCTTTACTTAAAGCAGGGACAGCTAAAATGAGATCACATCTCAGCAAAGCTCTTGTACATCTGTATACTTTTTGCTGAACAAAAATATGTTCGTTCCCCAAACTGCCACCAAACTAAATATTGGGAAAAAGAATCTTTCCACCCTTCATCATATTCTGCTTGCCCAGGACTTTGTATAGGATTTCAGACAGCTAGTGGCTTCTTCTGTGGCCACTTGCTGTGCCCATCAGTTTTGAACTGCTACAGAAGAAAAGCAGAACCAGCAGTTTTTCAGAAAATTCCTGGAGCCTGCTGTAATTCTACATCGTTGTTAGACCTTGTGCTGAAAAACACTCCCAAGAGCTATGTTTGCTGGGTTTGAAGGCTGTCTGCAGGTTCAGATTCTTGACCTGCTAAAGCAGGTTTTCAAATGGTTTGGGCACTTGGAGATTTGTGCCACTGGTGCTTCTGTGCCACCTCATTGAGGAGAACAGGAAGGTCTGCAAGTGTGCAGTGCTCATTAAACTCCCTATCACATTCAATTAAGTGTTTTGTTAAATAGTTCAAAGTATCTACAGAGTTTCCTTGGTAGATAACCCTGGACATTTTTTTTTGTGTGTGTGTGTGTGTGTTTTACCAAAATTTTCTGCTGCTAACTAGCTGAAATTTTAGTTAAATACGCAAGGAATTGGTCCTGATTAACTAACTGTTCATGGGTTCCGATTAAGATAACACAATTCTTGGATATAAATACTTGTGCAAAGAAGGAAACAGCAACACTTGCAAATGTAGAAACACCTAGAGTTTAAAGTTGTGGTTCAGGTGTGTGTGTGTTTCCCATGTCAAGAATGTTAAGTTCAACCTATTAAAATCAGCTGCAGAATTTGGATCGAGTTTAACAAATTCCTCATATACTTCCCTTTCCTTCCTACTCAACCTTCTGCATACTTAAATAGGGGAGAAGATAGTTTAAGACATTGTGTTACCTTGCATTTTCACAGTACCCTGCACTATGGACAAATGAAAATTTAATACTCTCTTTTTGGATCTTAATTTCAATAGTCTCCCCAATTGATTTAAATCTGAAGCATAGTAAAAAATGCAGACTAATTAAATACTCTATGATTTTTGTCACTTTTCTGTTGACAGTTCTTCTTCCTCTCAAAGGCAAATGTTGAAAGTGATCATTTTAATTCTTCAAGTAATTTAAATTGCTCCTGGATGCTTTCACTAATGTTATTTGCACTTATAAATTTTTTTCTGAGTCCTTGCATGCCGTTAGTTATGTCGAATTGCAAGAGGGAAATAAGGAACTCAGAAGGACCATTAGAAACAAGAAAAGAAAATAGGTTAAAATTTACAAACAAAAGAAATGAAGAAGAAAAGTAAGGGAATGAAATGCAGAGTCATTATTTGCCTCTGACTGCTTCAGCTTTGCTAGCTGATGGGACTTACTTATTTTTGTGTCTCTTGAATTGCCTCTTGTGTTGACTCTTCCATGCATGATTTCATCAAAAGGGTGAAATTATAGTGCTAGCCATAGGATACGATCAGCAAATGCAGTTTTATTTTTCTGCTGAACTGAGATGATTTATACATTTTCTAATGTGTCCTCAGTGTCACGATAATTCTACAGAATATCCCTGAACTATCAGGAAGGCACAGGGAAATCTGACATGCGCCGAAAAAAATTAAATAAATTAACACATGCTAACCTCAGCTGTGCAGCTATATTTACCCACAAATCACTGGAAGTAAATGGGGGAATTTATAATGTTTCTCCTCAGGTGCAAAAGCTTAGAATCAACACTTCAGAGAGAGAGAGAGAGGTCAAGATGGTTTTGCCCTCATGTGCTTTCCTGACACTAGGCAAGGCAAAAGGCAGAGTCGCTCGGTGATTTTTTCCTGAGCAGGCCATGGGCTGGCAGACTTGCATGAAAAATAGTTTAGGTGGTGACCGAAGGCAGGCTGTGAGGGAGCAGACTGCCTGCCCTGCTGATGTACGCCCAGTCATGGAGATTTTCTTAAATTGTCTTGATGCCAGTTCAGGAAACACCTGATCTGTTGTGGTAAGTTGGGAAGTAGCACTTTACAGAAAACAAATGTATAGTTATCACTACTTAAAAGTAATAATAAAAAGAAATATTTTCAGTCCTAGAAATAGTTCATATGCATGCTTTAAATACAAAGTCTATATTTTCAAGGTGTTTTCTTGCATACATGTAGCACCTCAGCAGATAGCATGCCCCCTGGAACCAGTTTATATTACAAATTAATGGTTTTTGTGCTTGTTTATACCAACAAACAATTGGAAGTTTACCATACACATGAATGTATTAATGCATGTCACTGAGCAGGTTCAACAGTTTTCTTCCTATCAGTTGTTCATGAATTGTTGATTTTGTGTCCTCCCTATTCTCAATTATTTATTCTCGATGTATGATCAGTCACCTGATTCATAGGGCATGGAATAATCAACTCTCTGATTAGATGACTGAAGTATATTTAGAAGTATTTTGACATTAATGAAAGGCAAGTATTTGGTGACAAGCAATGATTCAGATTATTGGTTGTAGAAACTGGCGTAACTGTTGGATAAGAAGGCAGATTATAATATTTCAACTTACAGCTATTCCTTTATGATCATGCAGTACCAAAACCTTCCCCTCTGCCCCCCCCAAAACAAAGAAAAAAGAAATATCCCCTTACCTAACAAGTTTCCTATATAAACCAGATTGTAGAAAATTATAAAATATGGAGGCAAAGTGTTTACATGATTATGTGATTATGGTTTCTATTGGTGTTCAAGATTAGACGTTCTCTGTCTTACGGCTTTCCAGTGTTGTGAAAAATACAGTGATGTGAGTTATCTTTTGAGTGATGGTGGGACAGATCGAGCACTTTCAGGTGTCATGTAACTTGATATGGTAACTGTTTGGCACCTGCATTTCGCCATCAAAGGACATTCGTATGTCACACAGTAAAATGAATTTTGCTCGCCAGTTTATCACACTGACTACAGTGCAAGTCTGAAGGATCTAATTTCATTGATCTGACTAACTTTTATGAGTATGTTACATTTTGATTATTACTAGAAGCAAGGACAAAGGCAGACTTAGCATTGTGTGTAGCAATCGCAATGCAACAGGATGAACCAGGAAATATGGTCCTGTAACTTCTTTGTAATTGAACAGATAACACTGGAATGGTTTTCAAGACAAATTAAAAAATTTCCAAACAAAATATTTGGACTAGGACATTGTGAAATATGAAACAATAATTATATTGATAGGCAAACATTTCCTGTCTAATAAAATTGGCTCATGAGGCATTGAATTCCTTCTCTGAGAATCATCTTGGTTTGTATTGAGAACAGGGCACTGTGAAATCTGCAGTGAAAGTCTGAAACGGGGCTTGGACTGGGAGGCAAGGCAGCTAAAATGAAAAACAGAAATAATCGTTCTCAGCTTTGAGAGAACAGAGAAGGCCTAAACAGATGATCTGCTGAAAAGCCTTTACAGGCCAGATCCTTCAGCAGTAAGAGGGCAGGTTCACAGAAAATTTTCCATCTAGCCGTCTGAAAACTACAGCTTATTCTGGGAGCAAATCCTTCAGAAAAAACAAAGTTGCAGAGCGTTAGGATGCCTGAGCTTTCCAGGAAAAATTCCTAATACAAACAAGGTCACGTGAACCAAGCTACTCAAGGAAATTCTAAGTTTGTTTTCCCGAGTGTAACTAACAACTCAGTTTCCTGCACCCAGGAATATACACAAACGTTAGTGAGAATCTTAACTTACTGCAGCTCCAAACAGAAGCCCCAAGACATACTTAGGCTTTTTATAGCGATCGGTGTTAGGCTTTTTAGACCGATCGGTGTATTCACTGCAGCCAACCCTTTGCTCACAGAAACGTTACTGCAGTTTGTTCAAAAATATTTTGATGAGTCCAGTCAAGAGGAACATCGCCTGTTTTTCAGAGCAGCACAATTGACGACAAACGGCTTAGCTCAACCCTGTGCTGTGAATGAGTTCGGTTACAATGCTCCACATTGTATTAAAATATGTCTTTCATCCACTGTGGGACAAATGTGATGGAGCAGTGTATGATTTCACACATACATAAGGACAAAACCTATGGCTTCCAGCTTAGAGTTGTTGCGGAAGCTTAAGATGAAAATCATCATTTTCAGATTTTTCTGATTTATAGCTCATTCTTTTTACTTTTGTTTTGAAAAAAATGAGTACATTAATGAGTACTTTTGCACTATGAGTGATTTTTTCCACTATAAGAGAGATAAGAGAGGTACTGTTCCAAATTCATCATGGCTATTCCTCTATTCCTGCCCTATCTAATTTAATAATTAATGGATTTGTGGTGGTTGGGAACTCCCATGTTTTCCCAAGTCCATGGCTGCCTGAATCCTGCTGTTCTTAAATTGGAGTAATGAAAGGCACAGCCCTGGACCACTGATATCAGGGAGAGTTTCAGCATTGTCTTTGGGAGGAATCAGGTGAAATTCAGAGGACAGACTGCTAGAAGCCATGTATATTATTAGATGGATCAAGTCTTCAGGCTGAAGTGAGGTCAGACAGAACACTAAACATCTTTTATCCTGTCTTATCTTTGGCTGAAAATAGTTTCTATAAAAGGACATTTAGCTGTAATTGTAAAGCTTATTTCTTTTTTTTTACTGAAGATTTGGAAATCTGCAAAGAATTGTACTCTTCGGTTTATAGAGACCTAAGCTGCACGGAGCAGATGAAAAGGAGTTGTCAGCTGCATCTGCACAGGGTGCTGCTCTGGGAAACTGCAATTGGGACTAATTCTCCTCCTGTCCAGCAGGACAGCCACACGATGACCTCAGAGGGACCACGAGGATGACAAACCTGTGGAGTACACTGCATGCTGTACGGGATCCTGGGTAGCTGCAGGTGGGTTCTTATGTATGAAAGGCAGTCATGTAAAACACTCTTATAACTAAAGTCCTGTTAATCTGGTGTCTTTTACTGTTGGTAAAGTTTTCTTCTATTTGCTGTTGCATGAGGACATGACTTTTTAAAACACACTGAAAATGGCCCTGAGGTGGATATTTTTAAAATATAAAGAGCATGTGTTTTCCATTTTAAAGAATGTCAGTCTAAGCATTTAATTAAGAAGTAGGTACGTCTGGCGTTTTAACTAAGTGTATTGTAGTTGTTGTCAGCCTTTCCAAGCAAAGATTTTAATTTCCATATAGCCACAAATTCCACAAATTACAAGCACAAGCCATGTCCACAGTGCCTCATAGTTGCTTTAATCTGGAATCCAAAAACATACCATTAGTTTTTTTCCCTGGGTCTATATGTCATAGAGAAAGGAAGAAACAAGCAACAGCACCAGAAGCATACTAAATGGTCTTACTTTTTGCTTTTTACAAGAATGAATTTTGAATGTTGGAGATCAAAAAAGCCCATAGGACATTTATAAATGATAGCTCAGTTCTCTGGAGGAAAATTGGTTCATTTGTGTGATTACCTCAACCCTGTGTTCCTGCCTGGAAACTAAGTAAACAGATAGTTTGCCAAGATGAAACATCATCATCCAGAGTACAGAGTTTGACTTGGGAGGCTGTAGATGTATCTCCCAACTAAGACTATCTGCTAACCAAGGCTGATAGGACATCTTCCAGGATAAAATAGAGTAAAAGCTAAATTGCATAGCCCTTGCAACCAAACAGAAAAAACAGTGCTTTGTCTACTGTCCAATTGTTACTAAGAACAAAATAACAATTAAAAAAAAGCAGCTAAACAGCAGCTTTGAATGGTGCATCTTTTTATGTTGGTATTCTCCATCCCCACCATTAAAATTAATATCTCTAGTACAAAGTGCAATAGCAAGAAGAGATAATCTATTTAATTCCATCCATAATCATCATAATTATGTTATGTGAAATCCATAACGTACATCTATTACCTGAAAGAGAGTAGGTCAAAGACTAAGTCACAGCTTTGCTCAAGGTAGAAAGCTTGACAAAGGTGCACTGCTCCCTACAACAGAGAAATCCGTTCCCAGTGTGGCAACTTCCCATCCTGTTTTTAAATACATACGTACTGTTTGACCTCAAGTCCTAGTTCATAAACAAACCACAAAATTTCATGCAGTTGATGGGGATAACACACAATCTGAAGTAAAGCAAACACCTTTTTGTTTCTAGAATGAACAGCTTTACTTGAAACAAATAGCACAGCATATGTCTTCTAACATTGGATAATCATCTGTAGCATTAAGACAAAATCAAATGGAGAGTAAATAACCCTGCAACAGAGATTTTCTTCCAAGCTTCTGTGAAAAGGGTGTTCAAGGAGTTTCCAGACATGGGACATCATTCTTACTAAAACTGAGATGACTACCTGACTTGAAACTATAAACTATGTATATTAACTCTTAAAATGAAACGTTACTGTTGTGTCCTGAGCTCTTAAGTGTTTTAAGGCAGTTATCTTACATTATCAGTTGATAGTTTTATGAAGGAAGAAATGCAAAAGAATAGATGTCACCATAAGCAAACAACAGAGAATAAAAATCCAGTCTGTACAGCACACTAATCCTTAACAACTTATTTCCAGTATGTCCAGCGTGTTGGTTTGGTGAACTCAGCAAACTCAGATTGTTAATGTATTATGGAGTTATTGCTATGAAAACTGCTGTTTCATGAACACTTCTCTGTTAGCCCAGGCTGAATTGATGAGACCTGCTTGACAATGTGGTCATTAAATCCTAACAGGCAACTACTGAGCATGAAACATCTTGGGGCTATGGCTCGGCCAAGGCCTTGGCAATCAAATGGTGTAGGTCTGGAGCAGTGGGCAGTTTGCCAAAGACTGACACAGAAGTCAAGTGTTAGAAGAAGAGGATATAAACAGAGTGAAGCCCCACAGAGATGGCAATTGTGTTTAATGAGGGGGAAGAGTGGTGGAGTCAGATTTGGATCCAGGAGCAAGGCACCCAGAGGATGGTGTTTCAGGTGCTTAGGGCAGTCACCTGCTGAATCTGTGAGTGTCCCAAAGGGAAGCTGGTGGGATGGTGTGATTCCCATGTTCTGGAAATGTTCTTTGATCATCTAGGTGCATTTTTCCAGCTGGAGAGAAGGAGTGTCACAACCTGTTTCTGAGATCCTGAATCGTGAGGGTTCTCCACGTGGTGAACACGCTATCACAAGGGAGAGTGCCAGTGAGTCTTCTCCAGCCAGTCTCTCACCTCAAGGTCAAAGGCAAAAGAACTTCAACTGAGAAGTACGGGATAAAGTAGAAATATGGCTGTAAATGTAGCCATTGAGGACAGCCCATTGGCAAAGATCTGTTTAATCCTTCCAGTGCTCCAGAGTTCTGTGAAGGCAGGTAAGAAGGAGAGAACAATCACTCTAGTGTAAAGTTTTATCTTTCTTTCCTGCTGCTGACCCGTTTGGATTTGGTTTGCTTTGCTTCACCACATCATGCGATACAGCACTTATAGCTCTGTCAGCAGTCACTGGCCAGTCTTGTGTGCCAGGAAGAGAGACCCATGCATTTGTGACCTCTGGGCTTGATTATTATCTGAAGGAATGAGATGACTAAGCTGAAAAATGCTCAGCTGGTTTGTAATTCAACAGATGAACAAGACAGGCTGCTGAGAAGAGAGCACCCATACAACCCACTCTCTGGAGATGGGTCCCTGTCAAAGATGGAGCTAGACTGAAGTTTTCAGCACCCTGCATCAAAGCCCAAGTGACTTATGCCATTAATTTTCTTCTGCTTTGGCTAATATTTCCCCAGAAGAGAAGAATATTATCTTCAGCAGTGGGATCTGTTGGTATGAAGGGCAGGGATTCCGCCTCAGTTGGTCTGTGTTTCTGGGTGCTAATCTGTAAATAGCCAGAATTACTGTAGGCCTCATCATTTTTACAGCAAAAGGCAGTTAATGCTCCTCTGAGCTACTCTGCTTGCAGTATCAAACACACAAAATCACAAAACCATTTCAAAGCCGAGGAATGTGAGGAAAAAGAGTCTTTAGTCTCTCAGTGGTGCTCAAATGTGGCCTAAAGTCTGGTCCTACTGAAGATGAAGTTGGATGCATCTGTATCCACACTAGTGATTAGCTGTTTTCTGGTTTACTCCCAGGCTACGCTCTGGAGTGAGCTAGCTATTTCCTTCCAAAAGGAGACCTAGAAACAGTTGACACAATAATTTGTTCCAGGGTCTGTTCCTGGATGCAGCCCACGCCAAGATTGACTCCTTCCATCTAGGACATTCCTCCCACATTATCCCATGTGGTAATGCAGCACATATCCTTGGTGTCATGATATGAAAAACACAGCTGTGCCAGACTGCGTGCAGCACAACCGTCACAGTATCTTAGGCATTGTGAACTGGAAAATGATGACAAATAGTTAGTCTGTCCTTGACATAAAGGAATCCCCATAGAAGGGGTTTGCCTTTAATTTACAGCTGCAGCCACTGCATCTTGGGGAGCATAGTGAGGTTAGTGGTGGCTGTCCTGTGGTGCCTGTAAACCCTGGGATTTCTCAGCCATGAACCCGGGAGAGATGCTATGAGACTACCTTGTCGGGTGATCTTCATCTGTTGGTAAGATCTTTGACTTGTTTGATATACAGAAAGAGGAGACTCCTCATCTCTTCAAGGGCACAGGTGGTAAAAAGTAACAAGAAAATAAGAAAGCGTCACTCAGAAAATTGTAATGACATTGCTTTGTAGAATTAATCACGGAAAAATTGTTTTCGGTAAAAGTCACCTGGTGGATTCTTTCACTTATTAGGTGGGACAGAGGCATATAATATTCTATCATCAATAATACAGCTTCTTTCACAAACAAGCCAGCACATACTGCCTCCTCATCACTATCCAGCTGAGGATCATGTGTAACTGTTTTTAGGAAATGTAAAATAAGCTGAACAAGCACTTTTTTCCTGAAAACAATGTGCCATAGTTCCAAGACTGAGCAGTTTTGGGAAAACTGGTGGGTGTTTATAGCAGTAAAATAACATCTCGCAGTTACGTTTCAAGATCTAATTCCCAAAGAGATACAAACTCCATATTTATGTATATATGTATGTACATATTTAGGGATTGCTTCACTCATCAGAGAAACAAAGCCAGTCGTTGGGAGGCTGGAACATGACAACTGCTCAGTAGCTGATACTCCCATGTTTTACAACAGGCATGAAGACCAGTAACACCCTCAAGAGGTATTAGAATTCTATTTTTGTCAGGAGTCTTTTGCAAGCATAGCAGTTCTCTTGCATGTTGTAGGTGACCACTGGTAACTCATCCAGCACACAGAATTTTAGCAAGCAGATAAGTATTGATGGTAACACCAAGATTTTCATGATTTTTTGTTGGGTTATCTCTCTTCGAACTACAGATGTTTCCTTTTTGCTTACAGGTTGTGGCAGTTAGTTTCACACCCATTCTTCTCTGAATTTCTGTAGACATTCTTGTACTGATTTTGGACACACAATAAATAACTTTACACTTGATTGTCCTGAAGGTAGATGACGTGATAGTTTATCATAGGTTGTACGATTGCTGCAGGACAAAGTATGTGGAACACAAGTGAAAACTATATGCTTCTCAATTAAACATGTCGTAATAGTATAACAAATATTCTTTGACCATGTAGTTTAGTTTCTTGGTAATATTCTTCCTGGCAACAATCACCTTCAGTGCAGTTTGCAATGATTATTGCAATACTTTTCCAGCTGACATCAGCCAGGACTGCGCCTCTGGAGTGACAGTAAGTCTGGCCTGTTTATGTAACTATGCTCAAGGAATGCTTCTATATGCAAGTCCATCTATACTTCATTGAAAACAATGAGTATTTTTTTTCCTTATTTAATGTCAGAATGATATGTTTTAGATTATAAATTCAGACTTACATAGTTACTGGACTCACATGGCACAAAGCACAGGCCAGATGCAGTTTGCAAACACCATTAATGTGCTTTGTATTTAGCTTTCGGGTGTTCTAGGTTGTTTATTGTTTTAAAACATTGGCAAAAGTACACGCAACAGTATCAAAGCCCTAAAGGTTAGAAAATGAAGCCAAATGCATGAAGGGCTGTTACTCAACCAACAAGATACTTGGGGAATATGTCAGCTCACAAAGAAGACAAGTGAAACTTTTTGTAGTTTCCCACAAGCTGGACTGATTTTCCCTGCAGTCCTTGTGTTAATCACTTACCCTCAGATGCAAAAACTGAGCTACACCCCTGCATGTATAAATAAAAGCACATTTTGAGTTTAAAAGATAAGAGTAAGAGTCAAAGAAATGGATAAGGGTCAAAGTAAAAAAATAAAAAGTGGTAGAAGAAGAGGAAGAAAGACAAGGGTTACAATAGTATCAAGTAGCTACACAGTGAGGTGTATAAGCATCTTAATGCTAATGAATACAAAGCTTAAAAATTGCATGCTGCCATTTTTGTCTACAACTCCAGTGAGCTAACTGAGAAGTGAGGAAGCTTGCATATGCAGCTGCATTCAGAGCTCTGAGGAAGGAAGCTGGGTAGATTTCTAGGAATGCTGGAACAGAGTGCTTAACTAAATATGTTTCCTAAAGATAGACTTTATTTTGATTTTGGAAACAAAACCAAATTTGTCTTAAATAGATATTTTTTGTTAAAGAGTTTGAATGGCAAGAACTTGAGGATAATATGAAAAAACTTGATGTAGCAGGTGTGTATTTTAGTACACGAGTAATTACATTTTCCTACGTTTGATTTTCACACAGTGTGAGCGCTGTCGTATGTAGCCATTACTTACACGTTCCCTTTGCTTCCACTTCTTCATTGTAGTTTTCTGCAAGGAAGATTCATGACAAGTCACGCTATGGGGATGACTGACTAAGGAATCAAAAGCAATCTTGCCTTAAGCTTATTTCTATATTGCATAAGATTTGAATCGTACCAAATGTTTGTCCTTATAATGCAGTCCTTGTTCTTACCAAACTACCATTGACTGGTGCTTTGAATGATGAATTTGGGACTGTACTTCCCCTCATGGATGCCAAGAGCAAGCTTGTCATCTATGAAAGTTGTTTCAGAACCTCAGATAAAGGTATTAGTGTTTTTAGTCATGCGTTGCCTTTCGTTCTAGGGTAGACTTTATAGAAATTCTACTTAGATGCAAAGGCTTTGGAAAAAAACACAATAGTAGATAAATTGCTTGGTTGCCACTGGTCAGTATGAAATGACGTTTCTGAGAAAAAAATTCTGACTATTATGATACTGCTGATATAAATGTGGCAGTAATACTGTCTGGGGGCTGTTTGAGGAGAAAGAGAAATGGTTTTACTGTTTACTTAGACTACAAAATGAACAGAGGACTGGTTTGACTACCTTCTTGCGGAAATTTTTCATCAGAGGACTGTGTATTAGTTATTCAGGCAATCATATCTCAGTATGCCTTGCAAAATTAGGTACGTGCCTTTAAAAAACATTACCTTATGTTTAAAACAACTATAGATATTTTTCCTTGGGTCGAGGGGAGAGGAGCTTATTTACAACTTAGTCACCTGGTCTGGATACCCACAGTGCATTTGTTTCTCTCCTCATTACAAACTTCAGAGCTTTGTCAAGAAGAAGTGTGGACTACAGGAAATATTATGCTTTACAAGCGAGAGCTGTATGTATATGGTAGGAAGCCACAGGTTTTGATGCCTTTACTGCTTTAGAGTTTTGAAATATTTTAATGAAGAATATTTATTGTAATGTTGCATTATGGGTTTCTGGGGTTGGTGCTATAAAGAGTAATGTCATGCCTTTGTAATATACCATTAACTTTTATTCTTTATATGCCTTTACAAGCTTGTTTTTTTCTTTTACTCCTCTCTCTTTATGTGAGGTTGCGAATAAATATACATTTCAAATGATTTGTGCAACTGGTGAGTTTCTATAAATATGCAGAACTCCTTTATATAAATAGGCAGTGCAAAGGAAAATAGAAAAAACAGAAAATAGAGTTTGCAGAGATTTAGGGAGGTTATGTAGTCCACATTCAGCCTCAAAAATTCAACTCTGCCTTTGCCACCCTTGGCACACATTTGTCTAACCCCTCCTTAGAAGCTCCCGGTGATAGAGATTTCACAATCACCCGAGGCAATGTATTCCCACGCCTAGTGATTCTTACAGATAAAAAGGTTGTCCTGATAGCCAACCTGAATTTCCCTAGCTGTATTTTGAGTGTAGTTCTTCTTGTCCTCTCTCCAAGGACATGGAGAACAGATTATTCCTTTGCTCTTTGCAGCAGCTTTTTCTGTACTCAAAGACTATTATCAGGTCTTCCTTCAAGCTTCTCTTCTGTAGACTAAACAAACCCAATTCATTCTCAATTACAGCTTAATGTTGCTTAGCTGTCTGCGAAATGCAATGTGGAAGGAGCGTTTGCAAAGAACACAGAGTTAAGACAGCTACAGAAAATTTCAGAAGACACACATTGAAGAGTGCTTAGCTCTGCATTTTATGTGCTTCTGTCCCATTTATTTCCTAAATTTAAATTTAGAACCTTGTCTCAAAATTGTTTGCAAGACTTTTGCTAATAGCCACTCCAGTCCAGATCTGACTTCAGATTCCAACGGCCCTTATAGCCAAGAGAGTACTCTGTGCCAGATTTTTAATTGAGCTCAGCATTTACAAAAAGACAGTTAAATCTACCTGAAAGAAAAGAACAGTGGCTTAACGTTGTACTATTGCTGAAAAGAAGCATACTCTAGTTGGACTTCATAGGAAGTTGTTTTCGGACAAAATGAGATCGTTCTTTCCATTAATATACTATTTCCCCACCTTTTTCTTTTTTTTTCTTTTACCTGAAAGGAATGAGGGAAGTCATACTAAAACTGCCAAAGACAGACATTCAATTTGAAAACAATAAGTGTGTGAGCTATATCCATAACTGCCTCTCATAGTTCATGAAGATCTCAAAAATTCTTCTAATCCTATCTAATAGTAAGACTTGTATCTGTGTTAACAGCAAAACTTAGTAAGACCAAGCCTGCTTATATTCCTAATGATTCATAGCATTTAAAGTTATCTGGGTTTTATATTAAAGAAAATGTTAGCTAGTCACTTTCTCACTACTGGCCAAGTGCTGTGCTTTCGCTGTGTTTTTCTTTCTTTTTCAAGGTGTACAGCAAAGGCTTATGCAGTTGTCTTTAAGTGACAAAATGTTTTTGTTGTAAACTGCTATGTTGGCTGTGGTTAACGTAGAAATGACTGGCAGAGTGATAAATTCATAAGGCTCCAGGTAGAATAACCTGGAAAATTTATTAACCTGAACTTGCAGAAAATATTATTTGAAGATGGTTTATCTAAGACCATGATAGGCAATCTATACAGACAAATAAGGAACTGGTTTGGCAGCCAGTGGTAGATTCAGGGATGAGAACAGACAAATCATAAAGTCATGTGACTTGTCTGCCTTGATAGTACAGCAAAAAAAAACCAAAAAAAAGACTGACAGGTAGGAGTAAGGAAACGTTCTTTTGTGCTTTGCATCAATGAAAGAGAGGCTGGAATTCTGCCTGCAGATTTGGCTCTGAATTTGAAGAAGAGTCTAAAAACTGGGACCAGGACTGGAAAATACTACAGTGTATATATTATTTTTTTATTACAGATAGATTTAAAGGTGACCTGACTGCTGCATAAGCATGTTTGGAAAACAGCAGGCATTAAAAGGCTTTTTAGAAAAAAAAGCTATAACAAGGATGCTTTCAAGCCAAAGGCAGACAAATTCAAACAGGAAATGAGGCACGTGTCTTTTGAAGTGAGGTAGGAGCAACTGAGACTAGGTCACAAAAGAAGTGATAGGCTTTCCATCTTTTTGTCTTCTGAAGACAAAATGCCTTCCTGTGAGATGTGCTTTAGCAAAGCACAAGTAACTAGACTCTACTGGGGGACAGTGGGGTGACATGGATGGGCTTGCAGCACACAGGCAGTGAGAGCAGATCACAGATCCCCGTGTTTTTCTTTCCAAGACTCAGAGCACTTGGCAGTGATCTTAAAACTGAATTATGAAGGATGTCATTAGTAAGTTTTGTATGCAGATCCATCATTTTGTTGCTCCTACAGAACTGGCAAGTAGATTTTCTTTTTCCTTATGTCAGTTGCTCAGTATCAGCAGCTCACACAACCAGAGTTTTGAATTCCTCCATTATTTTGTGAACAGCCTTGCTGAGTGCTGGAAATGTGCTAGTAACAAGGTTTTGGACAGAAGAGCATTCAGTGAGATGAGCTGTTTCTCCAAGTGCAGCTCTCAGGCTCAGAGGAATTTGCTCTGTACTTCTGTGTACTCGAAGCATGGTGGGTCAGCTGGTGTCACCCCCAAAATTCCTCTCAGGCCAGGATTCCAGTGGGAGGAATGAAAAACCACTTCAAAGGGCCACTGTTTTGTATAAGGAGGTCTTTTTCCCACTGGTGTGTCAATTCCCCTGGGCCAAACTGCGTGCAGCTTCTCTTCCAGAAACAAGAGCCACTAGCCAAGTGGCAGGGAGCAAGGAACTGAGATCCCGACTTTGTCCCCACTCTGGGCAGATGCTTCAGAAAACTAACTTGGGAGCCATCAAGGATGTAAATGTTTGTGACACTAAAATAGAAAGTATAGGGAATACAAAGTTGCCTTTGCCTTGCATGCCCTGTGTTATCCTGTATAATTTCCTTCCTTACCTTGTTTTTTTTCCTTACAAGATACTATTGCCAACACAGATGATTCTGTGTGCTGGACTCCATTTTTTTCATCACAGGCCTTGTTGCCTAACAGCAACCAAAGGAGACCAGCTCACATCTCTGCCCCTGAGTGGCCTTGCCCAGGGAAAGGGAGCATAACAAGGAGCCCACTTCTCTTGCTGAAGTTACTTCTCAGGATAAGATGCAGCAGAGCTTCGCTTCACCTCGTCTGTGCTGATCCCAGGCATTTTCCCTGTATGTTAGGGATGTCTAGAAAATATGCTTGAGAAAAGACGCCAGCACATGCTGGAGTCTTCTTTTACCTTTACTGACAAGAATTTCTTTCTTCTGTCAGAGACCTCCAGCCAGGCAAAGGCAGCAGTGTCCCTTGAGTGAACAAGATGGCAGTCCTTCAATGGGCTGATCCTTATCAGAGCTATGAGAGTGCTCATGATGTGTGTTCAGGCCACACAGATCAGTGATGCGCTCTTTCATTGCTCAGTACTCTCTTATTTCTCTGCTGTAGCTGTGTATCGCACAACAGAGGTTCAGTTCAGACCACCCTTGCCCTGGACACAGAGACCTGCTGCATGTGAGTCCTTCCCTCTGGGGAAATGCTAAGCCCTGCATTCAAGGAGGTGCTGTGGGGAGGGAGATGGAGCAGCCAGGTCCACACGAACTCCTGCCCTCCTTTCTGGCCAGGGTCAGAGGAGACATCCTGGGCAGGAACAAGAGTTTTTCACACAAGTGATCCCTTTGAAGACCATTTCTGCAAGGGATATAAAGCTCCTGTTCATCAGCCTTTATTCATCTTATGGAGTCTGTTTCTTGTTTGCAGTTACCATTTCCCTTTCCCAGTTCCACCTTAACTCTGTATTCAGCTCTTTGTTTTTTTTATAAGCAATACCTAAAAAATAATTATTAGTAGTACCTTCTCCTCTTTCTACTTTGCCTCCTCTCTCCCTTTCTCCCCAGCTCTATTTTCTGGTTTTAATTCTGTTTTGCTTTGCAGGAGAAATGAAAGACTGTTTACTGATCCTGTCCCCACCCTTTCCTTTCGTGTCACAGCTGGTCCTTGAAATATGATAGAATAATAGTTCTGCATGTTCTCTTCCCTGCCCCCTCCTCCTGTCTATTAGAAATGAATTTTAGTATTGTTGAAAGATTCCAGATGAAACTGCCAACTCAGAATGTCTAAACCAGACCCTATTGAAAGAAAATGGATTTAATAACTTACAAAAGCACAGTTACTATTTAATTGTCTATTTTAAAAGTGAATGAGGGGTTAGAGAAGGTTTGGATCACCATGGGTACACCCTGTATGTGCTTTGTTCTGTGGAGCACCTTAGTATTTTGATGGACTATGATGAGAAACTTCCATTTCTTACCCATTTGGAATACGGATGGCAGACCTGAGGATGGGAATGGACATCTAAGAGAAGTCTTTTGTACTGGGGAGGAGGGATCCCACTATTTCTCTTTCATTTTGGACATTGACAGTGGAAGCTGAGGCATAAGCCACTGGGAGAGTGGGAGCAATGGAGAAATGTTAGCAGATAAAGATATTTTATTTTCAAGTTAAGCAGAAAGTGCAAGACATGGTGATACAGCTACAAAGCAGATGAGATGGGGTAGATGGACAGCAGAGATATTATTACGATCATCTTCAATGTAACACTTTTTCCATGTGCAATGTTTACTGAATGGAATTTAAAGAATCATGCAAGCAGCTAAACAAACAGACTTTTTGGCATCATTTCATAAAGGAAAGGAGACTGAAGATTAACAAAACAAAAAAGAAGACAAAACCATCCCTTTGTATTGCATGAGATTCGAGTGGAACACTTGTTAACAGTTAACCTAGTCGTGTCTGTAAGTGATTTATAAATTGACAGCAGACATGGATGACCCCAGTTTTTATTGCAACATTTGCAATGTGATTACGTGACCCTGGTTTTTATTGCAACGTGATTACGTTTATGTTCCAACCTTGCAATGGGAACTAGTCCTTCGGGGAAAGCCATCTGAAGTTGATAAATGGTTACACAGTTTTGGTATTTTAGTTGAAAAAATAGTGCAAAAGATATGCCCGTCCAGTAGGAGTGTGTCTAAAAGCTGCCCTTTCCATATGTAAATCTTTGATGTCCATCTTTACTGTGTCTTTGTAAGATGACTAGACTTCTGAACTCTCATCCTTAAAGTCTGAGTAAAACTAGAAACAGTTATGCAAGTGTTTCATCCTATGTAGTTTGTCATAACATTTAGTTTTAAAGTAGAGAGGTAATGAATTCATACTTTGTTTACAATATTGCTTGACAAAGTACCTTCAATGCAGTGAAAACCAGCAAGTACCAGGAAAAAAATGTTTTTCAAAAGCAGACACTTAAGCCTATCGGATGTCATTTTGGGGAGAAAAATGTCATCTTGACACTCAGTAAGGGCATAGTTATCAGGCAAACCTTGCCTCATGGATAAATATGAATTTAAAAATGAAATAAATTAATGTTTAAAAAACTATTCAATTACAATTCCAAACATTTATACTTGTTTAGCACTGTGAATCCAAACAGAATTTCCAGTTGTACAATAGCAGGTGAAATGCTGAACCTGAAGGTCATCCAGTACTGTGCGCATCAACTCGTCTGGTGTTATCATTGTGCACCAGGACAAGCTATTATGATTTCAAACTCCTATGTCTTCTAATAAATTCTGTCTTAATTCTTCTCCAAATCTATGCAGGACTGCAAGTTTTCGTACATAACTTTGAAAAAAGAAAAAGACCTTATTTGGAAAGCCACACAGTTTTACTGCTTTCCAAAACCGCTTTTCTGCAAGCTGAATTAAACAACTCACAAGGAACGATCCTGTGGGAAACTCAAGGTAGTAGAAGCTAGGAAAACTTCCGCGCTTTTTGAAAAACAACCCAGTCCTCTCTAGCACTTGGTGGACTAGTCTGTTTCACGTATGTTTTTTCTGGTTGTGATTTGCAGTCAGAGTTTTTGTTCTCCGGATGTTTTGTAGCTTTCCTTGAAATATTTGGAAGGAATTTTCTAGATTTAACCAACCCCATGGAGGAAAGGGTGAGGAGATTGTGCTTGTGGCTTGACTGTGGCATTATTTCACCTCCCAGGCACTGTTTGTGTTTACAAACACATATAAGCATAACACGGGCCAGTGTAAATGCATAGGAAATTTCTGTCACTGCTAGAGATAATTTTGTAGCAAAAACACATGAAGGCAAAACGCACCAAAACCAGTGCTGTAAAAGCTAATTAACTGCCTAATGTTACTTAGCTGAAGGGGAGGGGGAACTGTCTGGATAGGATCCATAGCTCAGGCAAACGCACGAGACTCATCTCCGGGTCTTCAAGGTTGGGTTTCTCTTTTCTTTTGTAAAAAATGAAGACCTATCGCTTACTATATCTATATTAAAATGATTTTTTAGAAGTTCAGATTAAGTTAAAATGGTGACTCAATACGATGTTCCAAAAGAAGTTAATGCTTAAGATAGCAAACTGTCTGTGCTATATTATATGCTTTATTCATAACCTAAAACTTGACTGGATAAACAAGCTTTGAGTTTGAATTCACTGTGTTTTACTTCTTAACCTGCATTCCCACTAGGTGATTATTAAAGACTTCAAGCATTTCATAATGAAGTTGAAGGGAAATGTTAAGGTATCATCCTGGAAAATAACATAATATTACATTTCACTTAGCTCAAAGAAAACATGGGTCATTGCTTCTCTCATGAGGGAAGCAACGCTGAAAGATGTAGACTCTACCTACTATCCCAATATCTTTTAATTCTCTGTTGAACTGACTTATTACTTTGGCACAAACCCTCTGCCTTGTCTTTAGCTAGCTGTTTGAGCTTCATGGATAAGGAAATAATGCCAGCAAAAATTCAACTCCAGACTGCTGCTGTTGATGGCTTCATGTCTATATGAAACACTGAGCAAGTAAATTTCCAAAGGTTTTTGACAATTTCTCATAGTGCAGAGTATGTGAATTGCTTTGCCTGGAGATTTAAACACAAGACAGCTTCACTCTTTGCCTTCATGTGTGTGGGCATGTCTAAATATCCCCATGACTATTTAGTGCTGAAGAAACCAACACTCATCTAGTTAACACATTAAAAGAGAGAAAAATCTATCACACTGTATAAGCCGAACTTTTCTGCAGCTAGTGATGTATTATTATAATATTAAGATTGTTATGCTAGCAAAATCCCTCTGACAGTCCACAGAGTGCTGCAGATGTTCATATACATCCAACAGAGATCCTATAAGAGAGATTTTAGGGGCTTGTGTTAGCAGAAGCCAAGAGATCTTTTACCAGTTCTGGGATTTTTGAATATTTTCACTTCTCAAGATGAACTTGATGGGAGCAGGGTCTAAGGCTAGAAAGAGATTAGAACTTGGGTGTTTGCCTCTGCCTGACAGTTTTGGCCAACTGGAGAAACTAAAAGGGCTGCAGATGAAAGGGGAAGGTTATGATTTTGGATAGTTTCTCTCCCCTTTTGTAGGCGGCAATGAAAGGGCACATCCAGTCCTGTGACCGTTTAGCAATGTGCCATTCTGTTTCACTTCAATAGTAAGTTCCATTTCTGGTTCCACAGTGAGAAGCATAGTGTTTGCTACAGCATACAAGTGCCATACACTGTGATATTTAACTGGAAAACCTTTCTGTTTGTTAATCATCCTGGGAGTGTGAGTAACTGAGCTTGTGTGGCCAGTCCTGGGAGACCTCCACCTTGATGATCACTGAACTTGAACCTATGAATTTAAAAAAAAAATTAATTTATATATTTTAAACTCAGAAATCTGATAAAAATTAGAAATCCTTTGGTTTACCCCCTTCAGAAGACAAGGCCCTTAATGTCTGCCAAATGTTAAACTCTTTGGGCTCCACAGTGATCTACCCTTCCTTCTCCACTGTAGACACCCTTTCAAGGCAATTGCTAGTAATGATATATGCAGGCGTATTTATTAGAGTATGTAATGCCTTTAATTACAGCCAGTCTTCCCTGCTGCTCAGCTTTGTTCCAGAAGTAACAACACAAGTTGCCAGTTCAAGCACTTCATCTACACAAACCCCAGTGGTTTTTTTCTGACTGCTTATTTTATAGCCAAGAAAACTGTCTTTAGCTTTTTCTTACCTAATTCTAAAACCAGTCATTCAGGGACTGGCATGTATCTTGCAGATATAAGACAATAAATCAAGTAAAAAAAAAAAGTTCCTTGATGACTGACTGTATCTCTATCTGTATCATAGTTTTGTCCTGTATGGTCTGCGATATGGTGAAGGGGTTCATTGTTCAGTGTTTTTTGAAGGAAAAAAAAAAAAGATACATAGTTCAAAATCTACTATGAACTTACCAGGCGAATGCTTCAATAAGCTTGGGCATGAAAGTAAACCACTGGTGTTTGAAAAGGGTTATTTGGAAGTTCTCAATAGCTTCAGTTATGTCAGATTATATTGCTAGGAGCTTTTTACCTCAGCCTGACACACCTAATAAATAAGGACTATGTCCAAGGGAATATTCATTCTCTTCTTCTAAAAAAAAAGAAAACATAGCAGGCTAAAATAAAGTTTTCATTATTCAGAGAGCAAATATATATATTTTTCCTAGTTCTTAAGAAAAACTTTTGGTTTGGAAAGACTATTCTATGTGACATTTATGGCAAATTCCAATATTCTGTATCCGCAGCAAGAAGGTGTCAATCCTATCTAGCACACATGCTCTACAACAATGATACCAACATATCTCAGAGAAGCTGCATAACACATCAGGCAGAGGACAAGATGGCTATTCAAGGGACAGAGCTTCTGTTCCTGACCCTCACATTGCTCTGCCATGTCACTGGAGGGGAAACATCTCTCCTCTGCTCTAGTTCCTTTGTCTATAAAAATGGAGATGGATATTCATATCCACCTTGTGTTATGGTCTAGACCAAAATGAAAAAAAAAAGTTCTTTGTGTTATGCTTGCAAAAAAAGCGATGCTTATAATCACATCTACACTTCTACCTAGAGAAATTAGTAACTCAAAAAATCATTCATTATACTCTTTTAGGAAATATAGTTCCAAGTCACAGTCTTTACATGACGTGAATAAGAAGTGGTAGATACAAGACTGATATACTATGAAGGGTTTGTAAAGTACACAGTAGTAGCTTACATTGATGCAGCAAAAAGTAATAGAAGTGACGAAAATGCTGTTTTGAATAACCTACTGGATGGATATTAACATTATTGAATTCCTCAAAGCTAGAGAAAAGGAAGGGCTGTAAGTGACGCAATTGTGATCGTCCCTTGTGATGCCAAAGGATGTAGCAGAAACAAATGGAAAGATTCAGACCTCCAAAGGCCTCTTTGGGTGTTCTCTTCAGTAGCCTAGATCTAGACCCATGTTCGTATAACATCTCAGTAAATAAATAAAAATGTCCAACTTATTTTTTATTCCAATACTTTGCTTATCACAGTAGAAAATCTAAAATTGAATTGAAGCATTGAATTGTATAAAAAGATTAATAAGCAGATTGTATCACTATGTACATGTACACGTCATTGACCTACTTAATTTGCCAATTTCTCCTTTTCTTTAAGAGTTTGACTTCTGAATATTCTGTCTGCCTTCTATGGTAAGATTCTTTGTTTAATACTTTCCTTATATTTAGAAGAGATTTTGAAACATGCTGTTCATAAAATGGGTTCAAGGTAGTTTGCAGTCAAGACTTTGCTAGTAGAAAGAGATTGAAAATGCCCTTTTAAAACACTTTCCCTGTCTGGAATGCTACAGGATGAACACTGGGTCCCTGGGTCCCTGCTGCTAGACATCAGGAGAGGGAAAGGCTGTAGTGCTTTTTCAGCTGAATAAGCTTTTTATCCAGAACACCAGATGGACAGCATCACAAGCTAGAAAGGAGTTGTTTTCTTGGATTCACCAATGAAGAGGGAAAGTATGTTTATACTGATTATACGCTTGACTTGCATGGAACTTAATCTCAGACCCTGCTGGTGGGATTGTAAGATTTATTTGAAGTATACAGACTTCAGTACTGGAAAATGATAATGAACTGAGAGACAGGCACAAGGCTGCTGCTTAACAGCCATCTTTTTGATTTGCCTCCAAGCACTGACGTGAGGCTTTTTCTCTTGAGTGGGAAAAGGCATGGGAACGTGACAGCAGAAAGTTGTTCCCATTTGTGGAAGGTCTTTTATAAAATGAAGAGTAGAAGGAAGCCAGAATACCTGATCGTCTTTTTTAAGTTTCTCCTACTCAGCCACTATATAAGGCTGGGATAACATTAGTAGGCACAAATAGTAAAGTCACAGTACAGGCCAATTAAACACTTCCCGGAAGACTGGAGACAGGCGTATGAGAGCCGCTGACACCATCCTGCGGGCTGGTGGATGGGGAAGGGCTACTGCTGTGATAAAAATAGTTTTGCTTTCAGGGAATTTGGCGTAATTGGTAGAGATGGCAGTTAAGAAGCTATCAGCGAAACCGCTGTGTGTGAAGGTTAGTTATTTGGACAATCAGTCCATAAACACATACAAAAGGGTATGTGCTGTACAACAACATCCCTAATCTAATGACCGTGAGTTCTGTGAGAGCAGGAGGGGAATGGATCACAGATAACGGTGAAGACTGAGTGCCTTTTCTGTAAGGCATCTCCTACTTTTGGAGGTAATTCTTGATCCAATGTACCACTGGTTTGACCCACAGGGCATTTCTTATGTTTATTTTGATAGTTTCTCTGTCTTCTCACACCAATGTTGGCATGGGTTGGGTTTTTTTTTTCCCATTAACAGAATACACCTAAAGGCTTTTGCGGGACCTAAGCAACATTACTAATCTTACCACTTCCTCTCCGCGTTCATGACGTGTTCCTTTAAGCTTGCTCTCTCTCATAAAGAAATGCCTAGCAACAGGTCTGCCTGTTACAAAAACAAACCAGATCTCAAACAACACCTGATTCTGTGTGATTCTTATTCTGGGTGAAGGACAAGAGAGTAAACACTTTAGAGTACTCATAAAAGTCATTTGGATGTTATACTAACATGCTTAGTGTGAGAAAAATTTTGTTTGTGTCTTTATTCATTCTTATACCAATCTTGTTTTTAAATGAAAGCGTTATGAACTAATGTCCTTTCCTATGTCTTTCAGTAAACAGATACAAAATGTTTTTCAGATATCTGCTCCATTGCAGCAAACAAAGAATGAACAACGTTATATATGTTATTGAAAAATCTAGCTGACACCTTTTCTTAAAGATGTCTATCACACCAGAATGGAAACGACTTAATTCCAGAAGGAACAGGAAACATATGAGCACTACATAATGTCTTTACAAATCACGCTTTCTAAGGCACCATTCAGTCATTCAGAAAGAGACAACTCCATTACGTTCCCACTATTTTGATTCACCAGATAGATAGGCAATGTCAAACCTTTAGGAATATTGCTGGGACGGTTTCCTTAAAGATATGAGAAATTAAGCAGACATTACAGTTTGTATGAAGACTTCACTGGGAATTACACCTCCTTTTCTGTGAAAAGATGCATGACAGTATTTAAATAAATATATAACTGGATTTGTGGATATCAGTGTTGGGATAATGGCCTTGGAGAAGTCTCTGGGAGAATAATAAAGGACAATTAATTGCCTCTGTAAGTAACTAACTTCTTAGTTACATTATTGAAGTGAGTTTGAAACTGGGTGATACGGTCAAGATTATTTTCTAGCAAGCGCCAGAGTGTGAAGAAGTACTTTTCTTAGCTTGCCTGTTTAAATGAGGACCAAGGAGGACAAAAGTGCTATTGAGTTATTACTCTCCAAGACAAGAGGCTGCAGACTGAGCTGGTCACAGCAGCAACTGGAAGGAGCAAAGTAGAAGGTGAGAGACAGCCAAAAGGGAAACCCTTTCTCAGGAGTAGAAAGTTGGTGTCACAAGAGCCAAAAAATATTGGTCCTAATTCAAAAAGAGAGGTGTTAGTTGGAGTCTTTATTCACACAACAGGTAGAGATGCAGGTTTGTCATAGTGTTGCAGGCAGCTAGGACTGTGTGTGGATCTTGCTTACCAGGGAATCAGAAAAAAAATCAGAACGATCTGTTCTGCTTGTTTTGTTTATCTTTCCAAAGCATGTAGGAGAGCGGTAAAGGACATAAAAGTCACCCTGTATAGAGTCTTTTTATTTTTACACTACAGAGGCTATCTAATAATTTGTAGAGGTCTTTCTTTGCATGACTAAAAGATTTACTTTTGCTTTTTTACAACTGATGTCATGTAAAGCATGACATGATTTTTTTTAATAGCTGCTTCCAGTGTGCAGTAGTAATTATAAAGTAAAATTATGGAAAGTGTTGCCTTACAGCACAGGAACAACAAACCCCCTTAAAAAGATATTATTCTCGTGATTCCATTAAACAACACAAGAATTGTTAGAAGTAATTGTAAGATCTGCATGTGAAATACCTCCTTCCACCATATCATACAATCCCATCTTTCTTTCCTGTGACAATGACAGGGAGCCTGAACTAACCTGGCCACTCTCAAAGCAAAAATGATACAGACTTAATGAATGGTACCAGTCATAGAGCTACTGAGGGAAGAAGCAGTCTGACTTGTGTGATTATGTTTATATAAGTTTTGGATTTCTTACTAAGTTTCCAGTTGCTATGGAACTGTCAGCACCTGCCAAAAAAGTGCTCAGGGTGTCCAAATCATTTTATCTCACAAATGTCAAATGTTTCAGAGAACAGAGAACTGGACAACTCTAATGCTTTTCCCTTCAGTTTGCAGAAATTTATCCTTTATAGCTTTGACCTAACATTTAATATTCCAGGCTTCTACAAGCATAGGAAGAATTCAGTTAAGTTTTTCTTTCCCTCCTTTCTTAATAAGCATGTTTTTCATAATGTGTTTTGTGCTTGCAATGTCTTCATTTTCAGGTGAGATAGATAGATTGTTAAACCAGTTTACTTGCATCAGAAGCTGACTCAAGCTCCAGTCAAAGCGCACACCTATCCTGTTGCTGTTAGGGGGTAAGCAAATGTGCTTACTGTAGGTAGTAGATCTTCACATCGAAAAGAGCTATCACAGACAGTGTGTGCCCAGGTTGCTCTTCCATCTGTGATTATTTTGCATTCACAGCAGTCCAAGCAATGACAACATTTCCCTGAGATTAAATAAAAAAAGTAATTTAACAAGAAATGCGTGTGAAGTCCAACATATGTTGTTTGCTCACATTCGTTCTGCAATCAAAATGCAGATATGTTAGGCAGTTGGCTTGCTGGTTTAAGACGTGCCATTGTGGTGGATTCTGCAATGCAGATCAATGGCAAAATCTTAATCTTGGGAATTGAACAGCAGAAATGCAAGCAGGATTCAGATTTTGACTTTTGCTCCTGATCCTAGAGATATCATACAAGTCAAATGTAGACATAGAAGTTAAGAGATTTGTGAAATGTTGAGTCGCTGTCACCTTATTTGGATGTCCTGGCAAACTCATAAGGGAAATAGAAAAAGTCAGAGATGTGCATTTAACAATGCACCCATTTGAAAGGAAGTTTCTGTGTTGAATAAAGTAACATCTCTTATTTTTACTCACACATATCTCTAAGAATGATGACAAGTGCAATCCTTTAAGGAACATTTACACAGCTTCAGGATCTTGACATCAGATGTTGAAATTTCATACCAAATTCAGTTGCATTAATACACCTGTTTCTGCAGCAGAGATGGTGTTCATTGGCATGTTATTGGTGATGTTCTTGAACATATTAGTTCTTGTGTAAAATGTGTATTGATAAGGCTAGGATAAAAATTGTGCATGCACTATGTGTCTCTCCAGACAGGTGTGCTTAGGTCTGGGAGAGAGAGAGCTGTGGCGGTCAATGGTACCTGGGGGTTGAAGGGTGAAATATCTCCTGCGAAATGCAAAGATTCAGGATTCCACTGAGAAAATGCGGGGTACAAAGGCTCTATTTACTTCGTCTCACCTCAAACTAGACTTCCACGTTAAGCGAGCACTGCCATGTGGTCTAAGGATATTTTTTTCTGCTTTCTCATGTAACAGTTGGTGGAGAAACAGTTGGTGGTGCGATTCATGCCCTGGGGATGTGTTATGATGTCATTCCATGCTGTTCTTCATAGCAGAAACATTTCACAATAGGAAAAAGCAAAACATATTGATGATAGTATTGAGCCTTTGAGGCTGTGTATATGCTTCTATTTGTAGAACTACTACATCTTCCTGAAGAGTCTCTTTCCTCCTGGGTAGGTGTAGTAAGGAGTATGTTTATATATATACACACTAGCTTGTTTCTACGTGTTTCTTCATGGAGAAACAAATCATAGAATCATAGAATCATAGAATGGTAGGGGTTGGAAGGGACCTCTAGAG
>VZSC01002280.1:89936-112736 GCA_013398225.1 Steatornis caripensis | reverse complement strand
TGCTGAGGGTACACTCTGTCCCTTCATCCAAGTCGTTGATGAATACATTGAACAGGGCTGGACCCAGCACTGACCCCTGGGGAACACCGCTGGTCACAGGCCTCCAACCAGACTCTGCACCACCGATCACAACCCTCTGCACTCTGCCATTCAGCCAGTTCTTGACCCACCTCACTGTGCGCTCATCTAAGTCACTCTTCCTGAGCTTTCCTATGAGGATGTTGTGGGAGACAGTGAAATCAATGAAATTATTTATAGTAGCCAAAGAATAAATACATTAGAACATCTCAGTTTTACAAGATGCTTTGATTTCACTAGGTTAATTCCAAAAATCATGTGCAAGCAATGTATCTCCCAACATGGCTGAAGTGTTTGCTGGTTTGTAGCATTCATATTTCATGAAAAGTTGTTATAAAGACAAAAATGTTACATTCTAGTGAATTGCAGAAACACAGATTACTGGGGATTGTTAGGAAATTTAAAATGAGGCAAGGTATGGGGATGGAGGGGTAGATTTCTTAAGGGAAAAAAACAGAAAATAGAAACAAGAATGAAGTTAGTGACATGAAATTCCACTCTTGGAAAGAATGTGGCAAATATTCTGATTAGTAGAAATGGTTTATATTACTGAAATTACTGTAGTAATTTAATTTTAGGGAAATTTTTAAAGCATTTTCCATCCTGATGGAAAATAAGAATATTTATTTCAGTAAAATTCAAAAGGGTGACAAGCATGGGGCTGTTAATGCGGATAATGGCTGTGTGTGAACTGTAGGGTAGAAGAGTTCTGGAGATACTCTGAGCGTTCTCTCTTTATCATGGAGCTCAGGGACCTACTGGAGTGCAACGCAGCTCCTGATCCTGTACCAGTGTTTCCATCCAAAGGCAAAACTTTAAGACAAAGGGATGTTGCATGGGCAGGTCATGGCCAATCATGGAGGCAGCATGCAACCAAAGTTTGCACAGGAGACCAGGACCTAAGGGGTTTCTCCACCTGCCAAGAGTGCAGCTGCTGTGCATCCTAGGCTCAGCTAGATTGCCCTTACAGAGTGTCTTTCTACCTTCTATATATTGGCTTGTCCACCTATAAAAAAAATGAAGAATGCAAAAAGATTTGGAGAAAATCTTAAAGAAAATGCGCTCATCATGAGGCAGGTAAAAGTAACAAGTCCTTTAAGGTGAACTCATTAACTGCCCCAATATTGTGACAGATTGCTTAGTTCCTATTCTGCAAAGCACCCTGATGCCTTTAGCACTGCCCATTTAGCTGAATGTGTCAGCCATCTCTTCCTCTTGGAAAATTAATACATATATTTTTATGAATATGGAGCATTTTTCCAATGTATATTTAATGCAGAAAAAGCCTTTTCATCTGACTTGTTTGCATAAAGATGTTTTTGTACATGAGCCAATCTCAATGGGGAAAATGCTATAAAACTTTTTGCAGTCTGGGAAAACAGTCTCAGAAGAAATATTTGTAATAAGCAATATTTATTTTATATCTATTCTTGGCAAGAGAGTGGCCAAAGAAAATTTCCCTCCTAGGACACAACCTGCATTACTATTTGCTGCTGTAACAGACTGAGGACATTTAGGGTGACATATTTGAAAAAATTCTGTCAATGCTCCCATCTTTCAGAATTTATTTCCACAGAATGTAAAATGCATAATGTTTGAAGCTGAGGAGGTTCCTTCCTCAACAGGGCTTAGAGCTTTAAAAGATTGAAATAATTTTGCTTGCCATTTAGGTAGGTCTGTACTGTCCCTGATGAGTTCAGTTTACAAAGGAGGTTACATGCTGAGCTATGAAACTGTGTTTCCCAAACACTGGCAATAAACTGATTTAAGCAAATTCACTTAGAGTCGTGCTTACATTATTGCTGCAAAAGACTAAGCATTACACTATGCTTCTGGAGAGTTTGTGCCTAGGACTCTACTGCTGGTGTTAGCTTCACTGATAAAGCAGTCATTCACAATATTTTCTCATTTGTTCTTACTTTCTTAGAAGCTGAGATGACTAGGTAAAAGAAGACTATGATAATTTTTGGAAAGGTGAGAAAAAAGGGAGTATTTGTTTTAGCCTACCCTTTTCTTTAAAAATTCTTGTTCAGATAATGGGGGGTCATCACCAACAAAACACATTTTCCTCATGCCAAACTGAGTTGAAGGGTGCACGGCTAGTTGAAAATGGAAGTATGGCTTGGCTCCAGTTTGGTTACTGGGACAGAAAATAAAATTACTGTCTGCTCACAACCACCTTGCCGGTGACCACGCATTGTGGATGCAGAATTTGCCCGATGGGACCTAAAAGAGGAGAGAAAGTGAAAGAACTGAGAAGCATCAACACACTAGCCCCAAAAGGACATTCCTTCTAAGGGGTTAAAACCAGGTTATGCATAGCACAAGGTAATGAGCACAATACAATAGCTAAGTGACAATAGTGGTCCAGCAGAAAATGATTGTGTGCATTCATGTAATGAAAGCCCGTATTGCCTGATTAAGTTTACACAGGCAATTTTCATTCTGGCCTTCCTCGACCTCTGAGTACTTGGCTTTGAACCAACGAGTTCTTCGAGTTCTTCTAACATATAATGTGTCATATATAAATGACGCCTTTGTTTTGAAGTTTGTCATTTCACTGCTTCCTCCTCTTCACTGAAGAAAAACAAAAGCAATTAAAAACGGTCATGAGCAAAGAAAAATATATTGGTAAAAAGTACTTGGTGCAAAAGTCGGAGTTGGAGATTGGAATCCAAAGACTGTTTTGTAGCAGCTGAAAAGAAAATGACACTTTCGACATGAGGAATATAACAGCTAAACTCTTCATCAAATCCTTTCTCTTTGATATGCAGCAGCACTTGCATGTTAACTCCACAACAGATTTGACAGAGAACCTGTTGGCTCACTCCAAGCTTTCTCCAAAACACTTGAAATGGTCATTCAGAGTTGTTTATTTATGAAGAGCACAAAAAAACCCAAACCTTGACAATTCTGTTTTACGAGCCAACCATTAAGGATAATGAGAAAAAAAAATCATAGGATTGAATGAGGATTGAAACAGCTGCAAAAGGAACAGAATTTGTGAGGCAGTAATTTTGACCTTTCATCAATACTGTCTTCATTTGCATTTGTGCAGCTGCTTATTTTGGCCAGTGAAAATGTGATCCTACTCACCAACCTCTTCTATGTAGGAGNAAAAAAAATCATAGGATTGAATGAGGATTGAAACAGCTGCAAAAGGAACAGAATTTGTGAGGCAGTAATTTTGACCTTTCATCAATACTGTCTTCATTTGCATTTGTGCAGCTGCTTATTTTGGCCAGTGAAAATGTGATCCTACTCACCAGCCTCTTCTATGTAGGAGTGACTGCAAAGTTCTTACGTTCCTATTATTCATTTGCTTACAATCCAAAGTAAGTTTCAAGCTAGTTAGTAATTAAAAGATAAATTGATCCTATCTAGGCTAGTTCAGAACAGCTTTTAGAAGAAAATTAAATTCTTCCATGCTTGTTGATTTTTTTGTTGCTTTTCCTTTTCAGCTTGTTTTGACTTTGTTTAGAGAAAAAGGAAAAAAAAAGGAAACAAAAAAAAACCCAAAGGGAACAAAACCCCTCACCATCTGTTTCCTGTGCTGGAGGGATCCCTGATCCGATGGAGTGTGGGCTTGTTTGGCACACCTGTGTATTGAGGGACTCAGATGAAAAAGAAACAGCAGTCCCCTGCTGGAGGAGGTCATGCTTTAAAGACAGACACGAAAACACAGTAGGTGGAAGATGACACAGAATAAAAAACAACATATACTTTCTTCTTTAGTGTCCAGATCTTGTTTTTCTTAATTTCAATTTGCTAGAGCAGGGCATTTGGCTGGAAGAGGGACTGGGTTTGGGGTCAGAAGATGGCTGTAGAGACCTCACCATGTCACTCCCTTTCCATTTCTTCTTCTCCTTTTTTCCTCTTTTCTCTTTCATTTTTACAAATTAAGATTTTCCTTGAATTAAGTCACCTGATGTTGCTTCCACATGTCTATGTGTATTTACCTACACGTGCACACTTTTTGGCTTCCAGTTCCTATATTAACTCACCTAGCCTACGATTCCTCGTATTTCATGCTGTAGAGATGCATGACTACTGCTGTGACTCAGATTAAAGCTCCTCACTGTTTGAGTCTACTCTGCCAGAAAACCCTTTGATCCATCCTCTGAGTTCTTTGTTTACTTTTCTTAATCCCAATGTTAGCTTGTTTTTTGGTAGCTCTTATTCTGTTGTCCATTAGCAATCTGTTAAACTGCTTCTAAGTGTTCTGTCTACAGAAAGCCTTGCTTTTGAATGATCACCCACTTGAAAAGAGGCCACACCACAAACAGATGGATACTTAGTGTGTCCCCATAGGGACTAGGAAGACCTCATGGGCTTTATCTCATCAACCGTCAAAGCAAACAAACAAAAAAAAAAAAACGGGCAAGGGTTCATTTTTGCTGCCTAAGTGTATGGGGACAATATCCAACCTGAGAACCTGTACTGTGCTTAAGCATATCCATTGAAGACAGAATTGTAAAATTGCTTTTCAGTTTTCAGGACTTCTACACCAGTCCAGAACAAACAGAGAAAGAAATTCTCATTGAACAAGGTAGAAGTCCAAGGAAAGTGTTTCTCAAAGGGGAATGACTCACCTACCTCCCCCTCCTATCAAAGCTGAACACTCAGTGCTATGTTATAGCACCAAGAGAAGGCATGTGTGGTGAAGGCAGCTGTCATAGAGATCATCTTCATCATAAGATCTGGCCTTGCTCTGCAGCACTTTGCTCTCCTGTAGTCTCCTTGGCATCAAGCTGCCTTTGCACTGCCTGTTGCACCAGCCTGTTACCCCGGATAGACCCTATGGAGATGACAAGGCCATCCGAGTTCCATACATACTGTCACATTTCAGATGCTCCTCTGAAGCACCATTCACAAGTATATGAACTATTCTCCTATAGAGGCATTACTCTGGTGCTTTAGTCATTCTCTGGAGACTCTTTCATAACTGCAGTGGTTCTGTGATTTGTGATCACAGCCAGCAGAGTCTCTGCAAAGACAGCTGCCGGAAGGAGAGTGGGAACCAGCCGGTTATAGAGAGCAAAGTGCTTAAGGATGTACTCTCTGTCCCCTGTCCTTTGACCCATCCTACAGCACTTCGGAGCCCTAGAATCCAGATTACTGAACAGCATCATAATTACGCTGTAGAAATGAGGCACAGAAGTCCCGTGAAAGTATGTACTGTGTAGGGACCAGCTATCCTGAATTCTCTGTACTAGCAAAATATACACCTGAATGGGATGTCTTAGGTACTCCAGTAATCATGACAGGAGAAACTTCTCTATTCTCTCAAAACAAATTTAGATCTGCTGTATTTTAGGCTTATGTTGTAAAATCTTATAAGAGAATACATAATAAACTACTGAGGTGTTCAGATACAAATTTTTAGCATGTTTTTCTAGGTGACAAGCTTAAAGTGCTGTTGAAAAGGTGGATTATAAATTACTTTGTAAATACTTGTACTCTGACAGTTCTGCTGCTTTTATCTGCTGCAAATCGGTCACAAGTGCATGTGCTGCCAGCAAAGATTATTTCAAGCATGCAGAGTGGTTACTCACTTGTGGCGCTTGACTGTGGACAACGATTCACAGTTTAGTGATTCACACCTATTGTGTATCTTTTGCATAAAGTAGGAATAGCCCTTCTTGTCATCCTTTTAATCTTGCTAGCTTTTGAAGACCAGAAGTTTGCTAGAAAATCTGGCTTAGTAATGCCATGTTTTGTGCAGGAGTATTTTGGCTTACAAACTCTTAGTACTCCTGTGTTGTAAACTTCTTCCAACTTAGAAGAAAATGACGTGTAGCAAGACTCTACTTAATCTATAAATACATATGTAATTTAACAAGTATTTTCCGGTACTTTTTAGATGTAAAGTGCACAACAGGGTTTTTCTGAAATCCAGTTACAGAAAGATGACCAAACTCATTCATTGTAAAGGACATAATTTTTAAAGAAACCTAAGAAGCATAGTTTTAGCCTTTGTTTCAGTCTGTGTTCAGAGACACCTCTAATGGGGTTTTAGAAAATGTCATTTCCTTCTAGATTGTAGAATAGAAAATGTTACATGCTGTTGTTGTACATAAATATTTTATTGACAGTCTTGCTGACACTTTTTCTGACAAAACACACAGTGAAAAAACAAATACTGTAGGTGTCATCTTTTTCTACAATACCAACACAGATACCTATTGGAGGTGGAGAGTTTGGTCCCTACTGCTTTAGGTTAAGGTGGAACTGGGAGCATGATAGAAACAGGAGTGGTTCCCCCCAGAAAACATCTTCTGAATACAAAAAGGTAAATCCTCTGGGAAAACAAACAACGGGACCAAAATGTAGAAAGAGTTTTACCTAGATGAACATTTATATAGAGAGATCTGCCGTGCTGTAGATGGAATATAGATCATCCAGGAGAACTCTGATATGAAAGTGTTGGAAATTTTGTCAAAATTAATGATTTATGTATTTGTTTCTTCCGTGGAAGAATGCAGAGTCAGCTGGAAGCTCACCTAAGTGAAGCTTAATCTAGGATCAGCACAATTTATGGTGTTCCCGTAAGATGTTTTCTTGACTTTGGGTCTTGGAGGATTTCACATCTTTCCTGGGCAGTTTACTACAATGTTTTTTTACGTTCCTCTTTAAAGGATGGGGGAAGGTCTTCAATTTGTTATATATCTATTTCAATAGGACTGAGAAATTATGTTCTTACTGAAGTATCTTGTGCTTGACTTGTCCTTAATAAAATCCTGCGTGCCACACTAGAAAGACAGTTACAACAAAGGGTTAAATTCTGTCATGTGAGAAGCGTTTCTTACTTGCCTTCAGATATTTACAAGTTAAGTATAAGCCTTTTACCCTTGGCTCCCTTTATAGAAATAGGGACCTCTGAAGGGTTATTAATCTTTCCTTTTTAGCCACTCAACCTTTGGGAGGTGGAAACTCGTGATTTCCTACACTTATTTCCTTGAGTAAAACCCTACCTCCACTTTCATAATTTCAAGTTTGTTTTTCAAGAGTATGCAGGTAACAAACTTTGGGATGTATATTTGTAGAAACAGTGAATTTAAAACATGAACAAATTAATTAAAGTTTAGGGAAAGCAACTTTCAAGAGGATTTGCTATTCAGAACAAGTGGGTTAAGCTATCAGAGAGCTAAAATGTTATAATGCAATCTTTATGTTTAATCATAATTCATACATTCATTTTAAAAGCTAGATATAAAATATGTCCTATGAATTCTGTCTGAGTAATACTGAAATCAAGACACTTTCCTAGCAAATTATCTCAGATAAGGGATTTGTTTGAGAACACTGCAAGTTCCTCATGAAAAGAGACCATATTTTCATTTAGAATTTGCTTCCTTTGTCTTCAGCAATTTTTCCAAAATGCCCAGTGTCTTGGAGAATATACCAAGTAGATACTTAATACCTAATTGAAACAAAAATAAAAGACTGAAATATTTATATTTGAACTGTTTAGATGTATAAGCCTGTATATATTATCTTTCAGATCCTGATTGTCATTGTCACATTTTTTTGTGACTAAGTATATATCCTTCTCTTTTTAACAAGACCAGAGCTGTGCAGTTCCACATCTTTCATGCTTTCATGCTTTGCTTTGCTCCCCATCCTGGAGGTTTCTCCTCTCATGCTTGTATTCCTCCTATCAAACACCCAAGAGGAGAAAGCAGTCAGTGAGATGGCCAACCTTCAGATTGCTACTGACGTTGTCTGTGCTGCCTCAAATATTGTGAGAATATGTTTGCAAAATTGATTTTACCGAACGAAGCCAAAAGTTCTAAAAAGCCTACAGTGATTTGATCAGTGTCTTGAAGTTCTATCCACAGAGAGGATTTATTTTAAAACAACTAGGAGCTGTTACCTGGACTTTCTTCACTGCAGATTTGAGTTCATTAGAATATTTTTATTGCACATGAGTAACCTTAGTCTTAAATGCTAACAGCTGTGCAAATCTAGAGGTCAAACCTGTAAATTATTTCACTCTCCAGATACTTGTTTAGTTTCTTCTACTGAGGCTAGTATTATACATTTTGATCATAACTCCAGTAGTTTTATTTCTAGTAAAGCTGAAATCTTTTTGAGCCGTTAATAATGTAAAACCAGAAATGTTTCTAATTTTTTCTTAGGTTTTTTTTTGCCCCCTACTTCTCTTATAACTTTCGATATTTCTTCATTCTCAAAGTTAACACTATGATTTTTTATTCACAGCATTGGATGGTGATAATTAAAATAACTTTTTTACTCAATTTCCTTTAAGGTCTTGGTAATGTTTTCTTACATATCACAAGTTTTTTTGCATATATCAATTTTTCTTTACCAAGGAAGATGCTTCCAGTGTACTGGTGGCGTATGTTGCCTAACAGAGGGAAAAATAGAAATAAATACTTCTGAGCAGAAAATTGCAAAAATAAAGGAGAAAAGTAAAAATGTTCACTAGTCTTTTCTCTGGCTTTTCAGTTAATTGTGCTTTATTTTATCATTTCTTGTATGATAACATGTCAAGGCTGTTCTTTGGCAAATTCTTGCAGCATGAGATGCTTTGAAAAAGTGAAGGTTGTTAGGATTATTAATGGAAAGCTTTTTTCAGGATGTATCAGATTATATCACTTGTGTCAGAATGGGCTGGACACTTCCCCTGGATAGGAGAGAGAAAATGCCACAGACTGCTTCAGACCAGTTTCACTGTAGTAGTCAACAATGGCTAGAGAATGAAACTGAAATATTTTTCATGTCTCCATATGTCTACAAATATTTAAAGCCAAAAAATGTATCTGAAAACATTTCTTGCATAATTTTCAGGAAACAAATCTTGCTGATAGTTTTTCTAGCTAGGAGAGGAAAACAGCTTAATTCTTGAGGAAATTATCAATAGTGAACATACTGAGTTTTAAAGAAAGAAGTGCAACTCTAAAATAGAATGCCTTTTACCAGGACTGAATCTGGCCTGGTTGTAGGTGCCACATTCACCTTATCTTATCATGTTTTCACTATGTGCAATGTTAATTCCTTGGCCTTTCAGCTTACAAGTAATGTTTCTATCTCTGGTATTTTGGTACTAATATATTCCTAGAGAATTCCTAAACTATAACGTATCTTCTCTGATGAAAATACTGGTATGAGAAATATTTAGCCTTAGCTGCCACCACACACCAACAAAGTACCAGAAATAGACTGGAATTAAGTTTCTTTGGAGTGCCTGTGTGTTAATGCTGTTACTTGCTAAGCTGCAGCCATACCACTGCGGGATGCCTTTTTCTTAGAGAACCAGCCCCAATACTCCCTCTGGCTGCAGCCTTCCTCATCCTAATGAGCACGGTGATGTGGGAGAGGATTTCAACGTGACACCTCCTAAGAAAAGTCGGAGGGGAAAGGATGCTTGTGGGTTCCCATAGCTCTTCCACAAACATTAAGGAATAATGATACTGTAGTGTATAATGTACTGGAAAGATATACTATAACATGTTGATATTATTACATCTACTAACTTTTTCCTTTCTAAAACTCCCTGTTCCTTTGCTCTTTTTGTGTTTTCAAAGATGGTGCTAATTATTTTGGGAGATAAAGCAGATGATAGTGAGTGGATTTGAGTATTGATGACAAAGTAGCTGGGTAAGTGCAGAATCCAGATAGCTGATCACAATATCTGGATAAAGTACTTCTGTGTGGAGCCTGAGCCTCTTTTTATTCACATCATTTACTACAGTTCCACTTTACAGGAGGCTGCCAGTACTCCTTACATAGCTTTGCAATAATTTGAATCTAATCATATTAACTTCCTGTCAAATAAGGATTGTAACTGGAAATCTGGCCAGCATCTTATTCTCTGCTATTATTGTAAACTCTCTATTAATAAAAAGAATTAGAGAGTGTAATTACAGCGGTAGAAAGTTCCAGCCAAAACTCTGGAGTTGCGGTCTGGATAGTTTTGATGTGCTCAGCAAGGACAGTTTATGCGTAGCTGCCTGCTATGCAGATAGCTCTTTTATCTCATCATGACACAAAATTTATTCAGAGGGCAGTGCTAACTTAAACCGGCATCCTTGGAGACCTACTTTGGTGACTTGAAGGCTATTAATTTATTCCTCACTGGCAGAGATATCTGTCTGTCTGGGTTTCTTTTTTTTCCTACGATGACCATAAAGCCAATCGGTATGTTCTGATGGTAATTTTTTGAAGTCACGGTTTTCTCTGCTTTGTCTTTCTGACCCTTGTGGAGACACCTTGGGTTACATTTGCTCTTCTGAAGGAACCTGATGCCTTTTGCCTCACCTCAGGAGAGCAGGCAGGGCTGCTGCAGGCTCAGCACAGCACACTGCAGGCAACTTTTTCACTGTGTCAGGTCTGCCTTTACATGTGGAGAATATTTGAACCTTAGAAATATGTCTCAGCATTTCAAGATACTGGTGTTTGTGATGTGAAATACTAACTAGACATATTATTTTAAACCCCTGAGTGTAATGGTATATTTTCTGCTGCCTCTCACATGGTTCTGACTTTCAGTTATGCATTTGACCATGGGTGAACAAACTCTGTGTGACTTTTTGGTAGATAATTATTGTTTCTACTTTCTTAATACATAGAGGCTTGCAGTAAATAATGGATATGGTAGGGCCAGTAAGAATCTAATGGATAGTGCATAAAGATTAGCAGTCAGATGTGCCTGTTCATTTGAAAAAGATATGTTTAGTGCAGCCTACATAGCCTTGACCCCAACTTCATGGCATGTTGCCCAGAGAGTGAAATCTAGTCCAATAATAAATCACCATAATTTGTTCTATTTGACTGTGTTAAAGTAACAGTCTGTAAAAGCTAGGACCACCAACTACGTTGTTTCTGCTACATATCTGCTGTAACCAAATCACTGCTGCTTTTACAAGTCAGATGTTACTGAGATGACCAAGATGTACTGTTTGTCACCTAACAATCTGTACTTCATTTTCGATACGCCCCTATCTAGTTTCCCTGGTGAAAGTTTCACCATATTGAAACCATATTTTTTTGTTTTTCAGATCTTATAATAGTTCAACCCTTGCTATGAAAATTTTAGCTATGATTTCCAGCTACTTAAAGAAAAAAGCTTCAAATATTGAGATAAAGCATTGTTTCAACTCACCCTAAACAAAAGAATAAGAATTTAAAGAACAGTTAATTGTGTTGCAAAAGATTTCCGTTGTTGGAGCCTAATGCTCTTGGACCAGATTTTTTCCTGCTTTTAGGAATCTTAAGAAAAATCTTGTTTTTACAGCTTGTAACATTTCAAACTCTTTTTGGTTTGTTTTCTTAGTGTGGAAAAGAGGACAAGACGGCAGCTTTCGAAGAATTCAAGTGAATTTCTTAGGAGTGTTAAACATATCGCCAAATTTTTCAGGGAGGGCGGGAACAGGAATACTTTGCTTAGAAAACACTGTGCTACTTAAAACTACTGTCAGTAATAGTCTCAGTTTAGAAAAGCAGTGACCCATCATATTTCTCCACGTTACTTCTCCATACATCGGAAAGATACTGGAAGTATAAAATGTGTCTGCCTAGTCGCCTTTGGATGGATAAGAGCCACATTATTACCCAAATGAAAAAGTAACACAATCCCTCTTCTTATTTGACCATATGATCACAGTTTTGAATGAGAAGACTGGCTGAAAGGTCATCATAGCCTTACAGATCCAGGGAGACACTGGGACGCATTATTGGAAAAGTATTTTTACTGATGAGCTGGGCCTGTGGTAAACAGCAAGCATACGAATTATCTGGAAATAGTGTTACATGGCATCATGGATTAACATTAACCGAAAGCTAAATGTTTTGTTAATAGTACAACATTCGATTTTGACTTCTTTTTTTTAATGGAAAAGCATAAAGTAATTTGTTCCTATGGTAAATTTCTATTTTAAAAGTCACTTAGAGCACTCAACCACAGATAGTGCTAATGGCCTCATCCTGATCCACTCTCTGGCAGACCAGGTGGAGGTCCACTAGGGAGAATACATATACGTATACATATACGTGTGTGTGTATACAGCCCCCCCGACTGGCGTTCTGACACCGGTTGCTGTACTTACCTCACACTCCCCCACCCCATACACACACATGTGCACCAAAAAGAGACCCCTTACCCAAGAAAAGAGTTAGAAAGGAATTTAATAAGAAGATAGGACAGACTGTGCTGACCAGGTGCAGAGCATGGCCAGACAAACTTATTGACAGGAAGCTGTTTACATGTGACCAGCCCTTTTATATTCCCTTACCCCTCTATATTCCTATGCTTGTTCCTCCCCAAATCATCTAGATCCCTCCATTTCCCCACCTTTAGGTCCTTCTCTGATAAGGTGTCCTGATGGCTGCTGTGATGGACTTGGCATGGTATTAGTTGGGCTCTCTGCTCTCTCCCTCCTTCCATCTCTCTGTATTCCTTTCTAGGGATGCAAACAAGCTTTTTGTCACATAACCTAACATTATCAATTAACAGTGTGCTAGAAGTCCAAAAATTATGAAATTTCAAGAAAAATGTGTATAATATTACAGTGCAGAAATAATAGCTCTTTGTGAAACATCCATCAGGTGGCCAGCATCTCAGTGGGATGAGACATGGCTCCAGAGTGGAGGTGTTGGCCGTGTTTTCAATGCACATCAGCAGACTTGAGAGAGGTGACGGGAATAAAAGGTGGCTTGGAACACTCTTTGCCACCAAGTCTTTCAGGTCCTGAGAACTCTTTTGGCTTTGGGCACTAATCTGAGCAATTTGGGCTGCCCTGCGCTCTGCCTTCACTGCAGCCACAGAATGGGACATGGTTAACAAGTCCAAAATGGGCATCCCCTTTACTAACTGCCCTGGCTCCAATTCAGTCTGACATTCTCCTGGATGGGCAAAGGTTCTCTAGGAGCTGATGTGTTTTCCCTAAGAGGGGTCTATATTGTTGGGATGGCAGAAATGTATCAGGTCAGTGCTTAAGGCTTTCAATTTTTACAGCAGTTTTTGCACAGCTTTAGCTGACTTTAGCAGAGTATTTTGAAAGAGCCAGCTGTACCAGGTTGGATTCTGCAGAGATTTGCTACTTTCCCTGCAGTGTACATTGAAACACTGAAGAGATGAAGTTGATTGGGGAAGACTGTGGAATGAAGATGGTAACCAAAGAAGTGAAGGATCAACTGTTTTGGCAAGACTGAGCTTTAACAAGCTCTTCTTGCTAGCTTTTAGCATCACTGGAAAGTGAAGGACCACTGCCCCTATGTTTATCTAGGGTCTTGGTGTATCATAGGTCTCTCCTTTACAAAATAAAACCAGAATAAACTAAATTTTTTTGATGTTGTGGCCAATGTTTTTCAGTGTCATCCATGCTACCGGAGGGCACTAGCATCATTTTTGCTCCTGCAGCAACTATGCTTTCATTCACTTAATAGGGAGCTTCTCTGAGATTTTTTCACGTACTTTCTGTTCATTTTTCTCAATGAGTTATGCAGATAAATCCTTCAAAGGGCTTTGGCTGTAGGCTACTGTTGACTTTTCTTGAAATGATGTTGCTAAAACGCATCAAGCAGGCATGTTTAGAAGTCTGCAGGACTCTAGCAAAACAAGTACCTCTATCATTTTAATGTACCCACCGTATACAAAGAGCTTTATTTATGCTATATAAAGGCACTTGTACAAGTCTGCAAACAAGATACGAACTTATGNTGGCTGTAGGCTACTGTTGACTTTTCTTGAAATGATGTTGCTAAAACGCATCAAGCAGGCATGTTTAGAAGTCTGCAGGACTCTAGCAAAACAAGTACCTCTATCATTTTAATGTACCCACCATATACAAAGAGCTTTATTTATGCTTTATAAAGGCACTTGTACAAGTCTGCAAACAAGATATGAACTTATCTGTCTCAATAGCTTTTATTTGCACAAAGCATGTGTGTATACAGAGCAGGATTTGCATAAAAATAAGTCAATAGATAATATTTGCAAATGTCTCTCATACTCGCAAAAATTATCACTAGAAATCAACACCAGCTTTCTAATAAGATCCATTTATTTCTGAGTTGCTAATAAAATGTCACAAAAATGTTTGTGAGATTGCTCAGCTGACTTGGCAACTCATTTGAGCTAGTTTGTGGGGAGATTTTAGCTACCACCAAGTGTGATGCAACGTGAGCACTTTTAGGGTTCTAATCCTTGTGGTTGTTTACTTAGTGAAAAAGTTTCTACTAGCTAGACTGATTGTTCTTTCAGCACCTTAAATCAAACATACCTAGAGGCCTCAAGATGAGAAAAATAAATATTTGTAAAACAACTGTCTGTTTGCAGGGTTCTCCTTACCCCTGTTCGTGTCTGACACTTTCATTCTCCTGCCTGTACTCTCTTTAGAAACTTAAAAGGAATACACAGAGATCATAGACATTTAAAAGCAGTAAGAAATAAGCTAATAGGCAGGGCTTATGAGTAGTAGGAGGAGATTATAAGCAAGAACAGGATAGCCTTTAAAGCGTATTTTAACCTTTATACATGCTTGACTGCTCTGAGTTCATACTGGAGTTTGATAGAAAGAACCAAAAATAAAGTAAACTATAAGGATAAAAATTTGCAGCTTGCTGTATTTAATAAAAAGGCTTAACAAACACTTTCTATTTATTCCTTGCTTGGAGAAAAAGGCTGGTCTTTCATAAAATGTCTTACATTATATCTTCACTGAAATCAAGAAATGCAAAACTCAACAATCTTTGTCTCATCGTGTTCAGTTATTTGTGAGGAGGAGTGTTTACATTCAGAAAAAAAAAAAAGGCAGAGATGCTTGCAGCCTTGCATTTTTCACTGTTGTTGTTAATTTAACTGCATTTTTATTAGAACATAGATGTAGAAGGCATCTCTTTGGGTCATTGGGTCCAGATCTCTGCTATTGCAGTCAATGTCAGTATGCATGGATAATCCCCTCCATAAAAACTGATCAAAGTCTACGAGTAGCCAGGAGTAGTCAGACTAAAAATATATTCAAAGTTTTCTTCAGAATTTCAGTTCCTTGAAAACTTTATCTAATTTCCAGGATAAATTTTTCTTTATCTTTTCTTACTTGATAGTCATATGTTTGCTTATACAGTGAAAGGCTTAAATTAACAGAGGGATATTGTAACAGTTTGTGAATCCAGTTAAATTCTCCAGAGCAGGGGATACTGTGCCAACACAAATATTTGCATGGTACTAAAAATTAATGTATGTGGAAGAACATAAATCGAGTAATTCGATGTGAGCTTTTAAAACTTCCACATGATTTTTGCATCTCTCTTGCAGAATGTAAAAGATGTGTTGGTAGAAATCTCTGACAGTGCAACCAGGCACATTGCTCACATGCTGTTGGTCATATTTGTAAAATTATAGTGACAGAAATCACTTTATTTGTTTGATATTTTCATTCATGAAAAGCCAATGTAAAGCTATTCCTTTTAAACAGACTTTGAGCAGAATATCCCAGGCACAGATTGCACTTCTGCTGCAGTGCAGCACAAATTCCTGAGGAAGGAGAATTTCAGGGACCTAAAATGAGTATCATTCTCGCTGAGGTAATCTGTCTGGTTCTACTCTGCAAATGCTTGTGGAAATACTCTCTTACGATTCCTTTTTTGTTCATCCTTGTGATTTCCAGATAGGAATTTATGAAGATCAGAAGTTTAAATTTGTGGCCGTTCTTTACCACCACAAAGCTATGGCAGCTCTTAATCCCACGAAAGAGATTATGAAAGCCAGGCTGGTTCCTTTCCAACTCTTTTATTATGACTAGCACTAAAGTTTATGGCACAATTCCCGATCTACACTTGTCCAGTGTTCACTGTTTTCTACCAAATAGCAGAGATTTAACTGTTTATCTCCAAAGGGACTATGGTGTATGCATCTGAAAGGATATTTTGGAAGCTTGACTAAGAAATTAAATCCTCTTGTACTTATGAAACAGCTACAACTTCAAAAGGAAGCACAGCAAAAGTGGCAGAAAGGTTTCCAGAACGTTCAGGTCTGTTGCAGTCAGCAGCAGCAGTTCTACCACATCCATGCCTCCTCTTTCTCCCGTCTAAAACATCCATGCAACTACAGGTTTGTCCATGCAGACATCTACAAAGAGACAAAGTTACTTAGAAAGGAAAGTTCTACACCTGGAGAAACACTATTCTTTGTAATCTTTTGTACCTACCTTTTCTCTTGTTTACAAAGTCTCCATCATCCAAAAGGAATGAAAAAAGTGCCACACGATAGAGGCAGCTAGATAGAAATGACAGCAGTAAACAGACAAGTGAATTTCATATAACATCCTATAGATTGTATTTGCTTGGTATAATTATTCAGTCAATATCTTGACAAAATCACACAGGCTTATACACAGCTCCTGAGCACAGGAATTGTGTTATAAAATGTATTGACAGTGAACAATTTGATGATTGTTGCAAAAAGTAAAATTTGACTACAAAAATGCTTAGTAAAGTGGCCGCAATTTATTAACTATTTTCCGTAACAGGATAAAACAGATAAAAGAGTAATATTCACAGCAGTGTTAGGGAGGTTTGGCAGTCAGCAATCCTATATTAGTCGCATGGTAATGGGAAGTTCTACAGAGGAAAAATGGTAGCAAAGAAGAAGCTATTGATGCTCACATATAAACCACACTAGACTGACTAATGATCTAAGATGACTGTTGTCAGTGCCTAAATGTGGAGCGAATGGTTCAGGCAGCTGCCTGTTAAGCCTATAGAGACTTGCACACAATTGTACTTCAGCTCAGCAAAATGGATTCAAAATAGTTCAAAGCATTTTAACAGAATAGTTCAAAATTGCCACCTATGACCCATGCATATCCTTTGTCTAATGATTTCCTGCCACCTCCTGCTCCTGACCAGGCCAGGTCTCAAGAAACAGTGAATACTGTTTTCTTGAAAACATACATCCTTAAATTAAGCATTTCTAGTTCCTGGAGAGGACAATAGTATCTACTTGTCCCTTGGTGTGTCTGTTTTTTATTAAGGTGTATCAAGATGGCAAAAAAACAGGTCACACAGATACTGTGAGACAGATTCTTTCCTCCACGTTGTGTGTGCAGACTCATTTAGAGGACAGTATGCAGATTTACATAGACTAACAATTTCTGTTAAGAAGAAAAGAGTCGAGTATCCCACTCTGGGTCCTTGATTCTCAAGTTTTCTTGGACCAGGTTGAACTCAATATTGAAGTAATTCACTAATACTGACTTAGTTCGATATTGTCAGCACAGAAGCGGGCTGGATTTGAGTCAACAGAGTTACAATTTTCCTCAGTATTGGCAGCGCTCTGTCTTCCCCCTTACACATGTTTCCAGCTGGTGAAGACCAGAAGTCTGAAATCAAAGTCAGAACTGTTGACTTTTTAGTAATAAGCTCCCCTTCTCTCTTCCTCTGAGCAACAGAATTCTCAGCCAAGTGAGTTGTGGCTGAATTTACAAACCCAGGGGATTTGGTCCAGGGCTTTGAAGAGCGATATAATTTCCATAAAGTAGGTACGGAAAAGCTGCAAGCTTTGTGTGTGGAATACAAACAATTCTCTGTCAGCCCTAAAACAGACGTAGGCATTTGAAAGTGAATAGTCTGATTTAAACAGTTGCATGTCTATGAATTACCTCAAATGATTAAATACAAAGACAAGTGCAATTTGAGGTAAATATAATTCCAGGTGCTTGAGGTGCTACATCCAGCTATGAGCTACTGTGAGACTGAAGATGTCTGTAATAAAGAGTTTGGCTGTTCATATTTAGGCTAACCCTAGCATTCAGACAGAAGCAGTTTTCAGATGAAAGTATCTGAGAGCTTCGTCTTGGCAAATTACAAATAACAATAATAATAAAAAAAGCAGGAGGTGAAATACATGCCTTTTTCATTTGGGAAGGTGTTCAAATGCTAAGATCCTATTTGAACTTCACGGTTACACTTGCAGACCACTGGAAATGTTTACACCCAAAGAAAGTCAGGGTGTGTGCTGGGAATTTCTTTTCTATTTTTAAGAGTAACTGCCTAGAATACTTGACCATACTTTTGTGTGTCTCCCCATTGTCCTCTGCTGAATAGGAGAGTGCTCAGCTCGAAGTCCTGGCCCCTTACTGCCGAGTCTGTGATAAAAAGCTCTTTGAATTAGGGGATAAGAAGACCTACTTTCTATTGGGGTTATCGCAAGTTCTGGATGGCCTTGATAAACCGCACAAAGACAGAAACACTTCCCTTTTGACATACAAACATTGTCCTTGTTATAAAGTCTTTGTACACAGTATCGCCAAGCTCTGATTTTCATTGGATCTTTCCAGATGTTGACTTAGTAGAGATATTAATGAAGGACAATGTTAGAAGAACTTCTATATACATGCAATTTGCTTCTCTCTCAGGCAGTCTGTAAATATTTTGAATTTTTAGAACACACATTTAATCCTCTCAAAAACTAGAAAGAGATAATATTTAGTTTAACAAAAAGCAAGTTATGCATCTTCTGGGATATTTACTTTTCTGGAAAAGGCTCTCGACCTTCAAATTGTGCCATCTCAGTTCTGCTTTCAATGTGATCTTTTTGCTTCAGCAGCTATTACATATTTATGATACAGTAATGCCTGAAAGCCTCAATCACTTTCTTGTATATGAGCGCGACTCATACCTGCAGAGAACTTCTGAAGAACATCCTAAAGACATTGCACTCTGAAAAGACAAGATAGTCACGTAGAAATAGAGTCTTCTTTCAGCACGTACTAGGGAACTGACGGACAGACTGATGAAGTGAATTGCTCAAATTCAAACGAGAAGGCCGTGGGAGAATTTGGAGTTTTTGAGTCCCAGACTACCAGCTTAACCACAGAATTTCTCTGAAAATAGACACTGGACAGACATGTCCAACCTGTGAATCTTGAACTTTTCTGGCTTTCCAGGTGCAAGTCCTGTGCTATACCACACCACTGATAGTAGGACTGTGCTGATGTAGGTCTTATGAGTACTCTGAAACCCTAGCTGTGGGATGAAGTGTGCTTGTAGGAACAACTAGGCTGCTAGGCTGGCATTGCTTGGACCTCTCCAGGGCAGCTATTCCCTCAGCTCTGTGCTGTCCTGCACTGCAGAGGTGAGAATTTTGCAGAGCCATTTGCACTCCCTGCCTACGGACCATTCTAGTCCTTACTTGCCCAATCCAGAGACCCTCAGCCCTGTGTGGAGTTGGTATGTAGGTCATAGAGCTAGAAGAATGCACACACCTTCACTAGGATGGATTAACTATCCAGTGTTATCTATTAAAGAAAATACAACCTCTGCATGATTGCATATATTCTGTGGGGGAGGTTCTTTAAACATTCCAGAGAATTGCTGTATCACCACCTCAGTTTATTTCTTTCTAGGTCCATATCCTGGACATTTCCCAGTAATTTGCTTTCACTATCTAAGGCTTTTGGCTCCTTGATTATTGTTCTGTTGTGCCTTCATTTCACCTGAAGAGGCTTTTTCCCTCTCCCTCCTTAACATAGCTTTTCTACTAGTAGTTTTTTATTGATGTTATGACCCTTTAACTACTGTACCACGACAGTAGAACATGAAATAAATGCTTAGCCATTAAGTCCTACAGTCTGCAACTATCAATTCTTTTTTTATCCAGCAGCCGCAACTTCCATTACCACTGCCCACTTGGGAGGGAGCAGCAAAGGCAGCTGGAAAGGGCAGCCTTGCCTGCAGTGATGGGGATATGCAAGGCTGCAGACTGGCCTGATTGATAGCACAACATCTTGGCCTGTGCGCCCACCAGCTTGCCCGAAGTGAATCTGAACAATTGCACATGGGTGTTTGATGGGAAATGGATGAAGATTCTTGGTTTTTAACATTTGTTTTCTTCCCAATGAATTTCTGCTCTTCTGGTTGAACTAAGATGTTTTAATGGAGCTTTTGATAGAGAGAGCAGGAGATTACAGGAAACAGTTATTCTGCTCTGAGCTCCCTGTCTCTGAGTGGACTATTATGGGGCAACCTGTATCACAAGACAGGAGTGTTATGAGTTCTCATCTGTACAGTTTAGGCTGAACACTGATTTAAAATTTACTCTGAGCACAACACAAGTCCAAAAATAGATGAAGTGTATTTATCCATACTTTAGCTTAAATTAGAATGCCAAAAACAACTTTGTTGAAAAAGCATAGCAAACCCCATATTTCATTTGCTGCTATTACTGTTATCCTATCTTCGTGTAATTGATTTCTGGTTTACAAAACCAAAACTAAACAAAAAACCTCATAAGAGCCAGTATCAACACAGTTGTCCCAATGCAACAAGTTCAAAGCAAGGAATCAATTAAAAAGTATTGTCAAAGACAGAATGCTGTAAAAACCTTTCTTACTTGTGAGTTTATTAGTAATTTAGCTACATTGAAAATAGATTTATCTTGTTTCATTTACATTAAACCATTTTATGGTGAATCCTTTCCTTCATTTTTTTGGCATTTCCCTCAGTTTGGGTAATTAAGCTCTGTGGAGAGCAGAAGACTCAAAGTCTTCAGTCTGAAAAATATTCTAGCCCCATTGAAGTAAGTGGTAAATCCCACTGATTCTGCAGAACTGAGATTCCAGCTGCAACTTTCTTTCAAACTCATTGGAGGGATTACACATAAAGTAGGTTAGAAGAGTGGATGAAGAGAAAGACAGTTTTTGTACTATGTGGTCTATTGGCTTCAGAGTTTTTCCAGATGGCATTTTAAGAAAAAAGATTATCATCTTTTGTTTCAAAGTGCCTTATTGTGCATCCATCCCTTAAACAGTGGAAGCCAACAATAGTTCTTAAAATCATCTGAAAATGCTGAAGAAAATGGTGAGTGAATGAGTGAGTGAGTGACAGTATGGCTGATCTTATAGACACACACATACCCATGTCTAAACCAATTCACACCTTTAGCATTACTCTAGTGCTTGACCACCTTGCTGCTTCTGAACCATAGTACTTTGTGTATTGTAATCATCCCAATGAAGCTGGACTTTACACTTCTTTTCAAGCCCATAAAATCAATTCTCAAGAAATACTAGAAACCAGAGCATGGTTGAACACTGAGATTTAAAAAACAGTATTAAAGGATTGGAAGACATTTGAAATTCATGTCAGGCTTCATGAAATATGTAAAATATACCAAACCAAACAGTAACCCTACCATCAAACCTGCTCTATTTGTTTTAAGCAAAGCATCTATTTTTGACATGGCCTATAATATTGAGTGTCCTCGCAGGTAAGGCTTCCTTCTAAGTTAATTTCTACTATTACGATATAAAGGTATGGATGTTAAATTACGCATTGGTTTTCAGATGTGAGGATTTCTCCCCTTCAGAACTACAGGTGGAGCAAACGCTGCTTTTGCCCCTTTATGGGGCCACTTTGTGCTCTGCTGTCTGTGTGCTGCAGCGAGGAAGAGCAGTGCCATCCCAGACTCACATGCATTATCACAGTGCCCCCACCTGACCCTGTTTTCAGGAGGGTAAAATACTGTGCTACTTTCTGTAAATGCAGCTCAGTGCATGGAGGGAAGAATTTGGCCAGCCGTGATTGTACAACAGATGCAAATAACTCTCATGTTTTCCCGTGACAAACTTGTTCCCTGCATTTTTGGACTGGATTCCACTCAGACAGAGTCATGTTGGCTTTTTAAAATCTGTCAGGCACAAAGTAACACACGATATTATTTTTTTGCTGATTGTCTGCACCACTTTCCTGTAATGGTATTTCTGTTAGCAGTTCTGGTTGTAGAGGTTTTGAGGCAGCTATCTTGTAATCTAATTCATGTCAATTAGTTGTCAGTCCAGACAAAAGCCCTCTTATTCTGTTTGTGTAGCTAGCCCCCAATAAATCTTTCATGTGCTCTATCAGCACATATGGTAGCATTTTTTTTCTCAGTCCTCATTTTGTAGCTGTTATCAACAACTCCTCTCAAGAGACCAAACCCTCTTTCTGTGTCTTTATTTTTTATGTTCTTACCCATGAGAGCAATGTAATAAAGAGTAAGTGAGTGATGCTGAGTAATTGCACACATCTCTTGTTTAACTAACATTTAACTAAGCTGTTTGGTCAGTATGAGCATATACCACTTAACTCTCTATTCAGGAAAATGGATTAAATGGAAGATGATATGTTTCTCCAAGGGATTAAGAAGCTGAGTGAAGAAGTTTGTAGTGACCGAAGGAGAAGAAGCCCAAAGAAAAGAAACTTGATTTCTTAGAATTGGGTTTGCATTGTTTGTGGTGGTTCGTAACTTGCCTGGGGACTGTCTCATGAGTGAGCCTAGAGGTTTGGACCTGTGAGTGCTGATGGACAACAGATTCACCATAAGCCAGCAATGTGCCCTTGTGGCCAAAAAGGCCAATGGTATCCTGGGATGCATTAAGAAGTGTGTGGCCAGCAGTCGAGGGAGGTGATCCTCCCCCTCTACTCTGCCCTGGTGAGACCACATCTGAAATATTGTGTCCAATTCTGGGCTCCTGAGTTCAAGAGAGATAGGGAACTACTGGAGAGAGTCCAGCAGAGGGCTACAAAGACGATGAGGGGACAGGAGCATCTCTCTTATGAGGAAAGGCTGAGAGACCTGGGTCTGTTTAGCCTGGAGAAGAGAAGACTGAAAGGATATCTGATCAATGCTTATCAGTATCTCAAGGGAGGGTGTCAAGGGGATGGGGCCAGACTCTTTTCAGTGGTGCCCAGCAACAGGACAAGGGGCAATGGGCACAA
>VZSC01002280.1:77738-89859 GCA_013398225.1 Steatornis caripensis | reverse complement strand
CAGCAGTGTGCCCTTGTGGCCAGGAAGGCCAATGGCATCCTAGGGTGCATTAAGAAGAGTGTGGCCAGCAGGTCGAGGGAGGTGATCCTCCCCCTCTACTCTGCCCTGGTGAGACCACATCTGAAATATTGTGTCCAATTCTGGGCTCCTGAGTTCAAGAGAGATAGGGAACTACTGGAGAGAGTCCAGCAGAGGGCTACAAAGACGATGAGGGGACAGGAGCATCTCTCTTATGAGGAAAGGCTGAGAGACCTGGGTCTGTTTAGCCTGGAGAAGAGAAGACTGAAAGGATATCTGATCAATGCTTATCAGTATCTCAAGGGAGGGTGTCAAGGGGATGGGGCCAGACTCTTTTCAGTGGTGCCCAGCAACAGGACAAGGGGCAATGGGCACAAGCTGGATGACAGGAAGTTTCATCTGAACATGAGGAAGAACTTCTTTACTGTGAGAGTAACAGAGCCCTGGCACAGGCTGCCCAGAGAGGCTGTGGAGTCTCCTTCTCTGGAGATATTCAAAATCCATCTGGACACGTTCTTGTGCAACCTGCTCTAGGGGTACCTACTTTAGCAGGGGGGTTGGGCTAGATGATCTCCAGAGGTCACTTCCAACCCCTACCATTCTGTTATTCTGTTTGCTCTTTGGGAAGACTCTGGGTGCCCAGATTTGCTACCTGAGTTTGTGGCCTTTGATCACTACTCTCATTAACATGGGGGCAGGATGACCTAAGTGAAGAGAGGCTAAAAATGAGGCATCTTACTGAAAAAGTGTGCCCTAGTGAAGTACGGCTAACACAAGAGACATTGCACAGTGGTTGCCAAGGTCCAACATCTCCTTTGGTTGCACTTTCCGTTGATAATTCCTATGAACTGTAACAGCTCTGAGTGAGGATCTGGGGATGATCTGAAAGAGATGAGGTCACTCATCTCTGTCATCCCAGTTGAAAATGAAAATCGGATATGAATGGATACATCCTGAAGGTGAAGGTAGCTTAAATGACATTGAGAGACTGTTGCTGTGATGTTATTTAGATGTCGTCACCCATGGAATGATGTTTCAAATGAATGTTGAACATAGATGAAGTTCATTTCACAAATACAGGCCAAACGGCTAACTCTCACAAGAAAACTTTAGATTCAGATTGATGTAACAGGAAAGACAGAAGTGTCAGCAGGGTTAACGCTATCTAAAAGGTTGCTTATCAAAGAAAGTAAATGGACCTGTATGCGGTCTAAAGGCAGAACAAGAATTAATAGCTACTTATTTGGCTAAAATTTCAACAACTGACTCATCTTTGTACCCTGATAGTCTGAAGACAGCAAAATCTTCTTATGTTTAAAAGCTTCCTGTTGATCTACAGGAGAGTTTTCTAGGAGAAATAACCACACCAAACTCAATCTAGACAGCATGGTATAACAGCTGAGTCCACAGTGAATTTAAGTAATGCTTTAATCTAACCTGTTTCCTTTCAGAATAGCCTTGAAAAACCTATTTAACTTCTCAGTTCTGCCATGTGCGAAATAATGACAATATTTATCTACCTTGTAATTAAGGTTGGGAGTAATTAGTATTTATGGAGGGTCCTCAATGAAACATAACCTGTGCATAGATCTACTTACATAAACATAGTTAATCTTACCATCACTATAAATAGACCACTTGTGTATATGAGAAATTTGCACAACTATTGATAACAGCACCCTCTGTTTTTCTGCCACCTGCATCTTTTAAAAATAAAATGGTAGTATGACACCCATATGCACATACACATATATATATTCTTACGTTTAGATAAATAGGTGAGGGCTTTCCCGTTAAATACTAAACTATGTGGTAATAGGGAAAATACACTGATGGAGAAGTTAAAAAGAGAGAATATGTAATATTCTTATGTCAATCTATGCATATAGATCGAAAGGATATAGAAATTGTAAAAATTATTTATTTTGTCAGACCAGTGGAAAAGTCTGTTTCTGTCAAGCTCAGAAGTAGATGGAGTATGATTTTATATTAACAAAATGACTGAGGTTTTAAGATTTTTAGAATGCAGAGACATCACATTCATTACAAAATTGAGACTTTACTTGATTCAGGAAATGCTCAAAGTAGTTTCAAGATATCCATGCAAGTTCCACAAATAATAAAAAAGGGGTGTGCTTTTATAGACAGGTTGTATAAACAATGTTAACTGCCTCATGTTGGTCTCTCTACCATGCAATCATGTGGGACAGTGGATCTATAGCAACGATCTCTGTCATATCCAGCATGCCTCCTCCCACAGTTGAAGTTGGTCCATTGTCCTACCTTACTCATTTTAGTGATGCTGGCTAGACACCTAGGAGATTTCAGACATTTAGCATTAACTGCAGTATTGGGAGAATCTTCAGCAAAATTTAGAATTCCTATGTAGAAAAATTGTCCATGGTATATCTGGAGACTTTAGAAATTGTTAAGAGGCAAAGAGATGGCAACCTAGCAGCAGCTGCCTGTCTGAGCACTCTTCAGAATGGTGTCAATTGGAGGAGGAGGATGGAAAAGAGAGGCCTGCATATGTTTGAGAGGAGAGGACTTGGGAAGAGGCCATATCTTCTTTGCCAATTCTCAGTCAAGGAGAATGTATTTATGGACCATAACCTTTAGTCTGTCTTGAACTTGTCTGCTTGCTGTAACATAGGAGGAGAGAATCTGTTGTGCTAGTTGTAGATATTGAACAAGGATTCTCAGTTTCTGAGGTGTGAATTCCTTACGTAGTTTTGGGCTGATGTAGCATGGAAATTTTGGGCTCTAAACCTTATCATGTTTCACTGGTGTCCTTATAAACCAGGTAGGAATTACCTTATGCAGAACATGCTGCTATCGAATCAGAAAGGCAATGTATTACGTCTTTTTAAAAATGGGCATTTATTGAAAAAGTATTTCAGGTAAAAGGCAGTTTGCAGAAGAAGACCAGTACTTGCAGAACCTAAACTGAAATAGTCCAATAGTCTTCAGGTATCCTGGCACCCAGATCATAGGTTGGTTCCAGCAACTGAACTGTAATTTTTTTCCTCTGTGTATAGAAGTTCATAGTGAGAAAATACCTTGTCTTTTTTTGTCCTTGTTTGAAATAATATTAAGCTTGGTAATGTCAATTAGGTTACTTCATTTTGGCTGAGATTCATTCAAGTTAGCTATGCTAACTTTTGTTAATTTTCTCTCCAGTTCTCTTCAACATATTCTGTTTTGGATGAAAACCCTTGGTCATTTCATAAAAATGAGTAATCAGAAGTTGGTTGTGTCATTTAAACACATCATTGCTGACTGATCATGTAATCTACTACTAAATACCAATAAGTCCACTGGAATAAATGAAGTTATTCTGCGATTCTGTGATTCTGTGATTATGATGGCAGCAGTGTAAGCAAGATCAAAGCTGGCTTTTATGAAATTTGTTTTATAAAAATACAGAAGACTGAGACCTTGGAAAACCATATCATTCCTTTTCTGCAGCTTACTCCACTACAGATACTCAAACGTGGTGCTCTCAGGTTAAAAAAAAATAAAATAAAAAACCCCTGGTGCTTACTTCCATCAAATTTCTGTAACCAGAATAGCTGTGGAATCAGTGCTGTATAAAAGCATGTATGAATTCAGCTGGTGAAAATCAGTGTGACTTTACCAAACTTGCATTTCCAAGAGTAGAATAATTGTTTAACATGCTCCTTTAGAAAAGAGTTTTCATTCTGATCTATGCCCATCTTTTCGCGTGCCATAGTGCTTTAATTCCCAGCTCATTGAGACATACCAATCACAAAGTAGCTTCCAAATTTGCACCTGAATGTCACAGTAATTCCTCTTTATTGTATTCTGACTGTATTCTCTATGTGGTGTTATTACTAATCTGAAATGGATAAGGCTGGATTTGAGATATGTCCCTTAATGCTGGTTGTCTCAATCTCAGAAGTGGATGAAGATGAACTTTGTATAGAAGTATCTCTTTGCTTCACCTTATAGCTACGATACCAGTCTCCTATAGCATAGCAAGCGGGAAGAGTGAAAACCAGTGAAGAGTATTTTTTGAAGTATTTTAAAGTTTCCTTAATATACCTGGAAAAAACAGAATACGTCTCTTAAAAGTGTTTTTCCCCACTTTCAACTAGTGTTTAAATGCAAAAAAGACAACATTACTTTAATTTTCCCCTAGTGAGTTAGAATATTTACCTCAGAGGACAAAATGCTGAACTTATGAGTCTGAATGGTACTAACTGTAGCTGTTGTAAGACATTAATAGAAAACCTAAATTTAGAATTAACTAGATTAATGCTTAAACTGTTTGATGTGGAAGGAGTAGGCTGTCCAGCTCCAAACCACATGTTTTTATTCTGGTACTTCTCATTGGCCATCTGTTCTTTGTTTTCTGTCCTAGTTCCACCACCTGTCCAAAAAATTGCACTCAGCGCGATGACCTCACCTACAAAACTGCAAGAAGGCAGTAGCTCTGTCAATCAAAGACAGTAAACAACCACCACTTCCTTCCCAGTCTTCTTTGCCCCCAGTGCTGGAAGCAAGGAATACAGATTAATGCCCCAGATTTTGGTTCTGATTCTGTCCCTCTTTAAGGTTGTCTAGCATTTTCACATGGGAGTAGGGAGAGGAAAAAAAAAAGAAAGAAGAAACTGAGAAAACCAAGTGATGGAATTGGCCCAAGAGGCAACGTTGCTTTAGAGAGAACACCTTCAACTTGCAGAGAAAAAAATCATTCCCGATTAGTCAAAGGAGAAATTTCCTCTGACTTCCTTTGTTATTTTTTTTGTGTTGAGTTCAGAAGAAAATGCAGATGCCTTTATTAGATAAATTTTAGATTGCTCGTGTGAAATGAGGTGAATCCTGCTCTCAAAAACTGTAAGACAAAGTCTTCCTTAGCTAGTGGGCTTGTGCATGGCAAAACACTAGATAGGTACTCCACACCTATGCTTCTCCATTCTTTCCTCATGTACAACTAGTTTCCCTTCTTTGTTGTTCGGCTATACACCTGGCACCTGCATACAGGCCAAGGGACATCTCAATTATGTCACAGCTGCAGGCAGGTGATGGGGTCCTGGCCCCAGGTGAAGATAAATGCAAGGGATATGAGAAACTATAGGACCTGACATAGCTGGAATTGCTGGATGTGACCAGTAACAATGTGTGAACCTGACAAAGGTTACTGATAGCACTGAGAAGGGGGGCTGCTTAAGGCAGAGTTATGTAAGAAATGGTTGGATTTAACAGATAATTGGAGGGGAGTATGAGAGACCTTTTGGGAATATCATCGTGCAAAGCCAGCACTATCTAGGTAACCACACCAGAAACAGCATATAAAGCCAGGAATACCTAGGTAATGGTATCAAAAGCACGAAATTTGGGTACAGATGCAGCAAAACTGGGACCAAGGTGGAAGAAATAATTATGGGTGTTTAGTTGTGAGATGATGGAGAGAGCAAAAGGACAGACAAGAGCAGAGAAAGGGGAGGTCAAGAAACAGGAAAAGGTATGCAGAGGTATGCAAATGGTGTAATGCCAGCTGCTGGGAGTTGGGGGGTACCTCTCAGGCCTCCCTGTGCTTATTCACCACAGCCTGGAGCAGGACAATAAACCAAACCTGTTTCTGACCACACCACACGTGTTGAACCTGTTTCTGTGGTCAGGAAGAGTGGAGGTGGGAGAGGTGCCTTCCCTTGCCAGCAGAGAAACACCTGGGATGGTTGGATCAGGCATCCCAGCAGCATAGTGCTGTTGCACACTCCAGGAGAGACAGCAGGGATGTCCTCCTAATATTATAGCAGACTGCAGAAATCCTTGACCCTGGACTGTCAGGATCCCTCTTTTCATATTTTGTTTTTCCTAGTGGCTCTGCTTCTACATTGTCAGTTTGCTCTCTCCCTCATTTATTGTATTACTGCTTGCAATCACTAAACAGCAGAAAGTCCCTTGCCTAACTCTTGAGTTACAATGGTGCTTTGATATTCTCTTGTTGGTATTTAAAGTATTTGTGGGTGGAAACCTTGAATATCAAAGTCATAAATACCTATAGATTAACTTTAGTGCCCTGGTGAGGTCTTAAGATTGAAGACACCTCCTGCTTGACTTCTGGAAACTAAAAAATTTTATTGCTTTTCCTATCAGGGAGATATGAAGATAGTAAAGAGGTACTCCTTGGTTTCTGACTTCAGTGAGACAAGAGAGCGCAGTGCCTCAGAGGGTTATCCACAGAGGGCTGTTCCTGTCAAGCAGGAATGCAGCTGGGGCTGGCCATCAGAAATGGCTGAAACATCACACCTTGCAGGGCGTAGGCGTTTGAGGTCAGCAGCTCATTAGACATTTCTGTACACTTGGAAACCAGATACCGTGGTCCCTTGTTTGAGGGTAAATGCCTAACTGAGCAGGGCTCTCCTCTTACATGGAGGAAATAACACCATCCATAGTCAGGCAGTCATCCTGAAAGGGAAGAATTTAGGTTCTCTGACATCCTCAAGCTGAAGGGACTGAAACATTTACATCCCACCTCCTGGAGCAAACTGAGCACCAAGCACACCTCAAATGCTTGGAAGGAGAGCGAGCAAGAAAAGGACTGACTTTGCAGCTGAAACGTAAGGGGTCCCTGGAAGAAGAGCGTGTTCTGAATTCAGTTGAAGCATTTTATTTTAGATAGCTCTTGGATAGAAAACCACAAGGACCATACATGACCTCTTAGCAGCTGCTTGGCTGGAAGATCGCACTTCACGTGCGATTCGGGGTTGTTTGGGTAAATGGCAGATGCTCCCAGAAGGTCTAAAGGATTAGGGTCTTCTGGGAATCCAGCAGATCAGCCTGATCACCCTCTGGCTGAGACTGAGCCTGTTAGCACTTGCACAGACACTGATAGGTGACTCCTGCCCAGGGGTAGAAGTTCAGAAGTCAGCTGGGGTTTATCTAGTTGTCTTTCTACTTTAGTCCAGGTATTTTGTAAGCATCCTCATTTGGTAAGAATAGGGTGATTCCCTCTGGTGGGAATTTGTGCTGTTGCTGCCTCATTCACAGCTTTGTCGTATGGCGTGCTTAGTATGTTTTGGTAACAGGACTGTCACATTCTATTATTAAAACTATAGGAAGCCCAGTATCTCACTGATATCATACTGTGCTAAGGAGAAAAAGGAGAAGATATGATCTTCTTGTATTGCAGAAGTTAAATATACTACATATTATTTCATGTTTCAGAGACCTTCACACAAAAGTATGATACTAAAAGAGACATCAGGATTCCCCAAAGGAAGCCTCAGATATTTATTCTTAAGGTACTCTTTCTGAGAATTATGTAAAAGGCATCAATTATACCCAGCAAAACAGCATACTGCTTCACATGTTGCTGCCCATGGGGGATGTGGCAGATTCCTTCTTTTTCCTTCTTTATGTGCAATTTGTATTGTTATGGATTTTGTACCCTATCCCTATCTTCTGTGGTAGAATAAATGAATTCAATGGTAAGTCTTCTCTTTCAGAGGTACTTACGATCACTTACAATACTTTTGATCAGAGACATTTATGATCCTTGGTCGCTTTTTACTGTCTACCCCTTGCTATAAAACTACAAACTGGTGGGTTTCCTCATAGGCATAAATATTTACATTTCTTCTCATTTTAGAATTTTTTTTTCTTATTATTTTTGTAAGACTTACCAACTTAGGAACTCAAAGTTACCATCTTTAAGCTGTCTTAAAAAGCACTGAAATCTCTGTCTAGATATGACAGCTGACCAGGAACTCTACGAATCTTGTGTGCCTCATTTAGGGCAAGTTTTCTCCACTTACATGATACTCCTTCTAGCATCATGAACCATGTCAGCCAGAAGAAAATTAGAAGCTCTTACATTTTTATTCATACTAAGACCTCCTTTTAAATGGTCACCCTCTGATAATGTCCTTATTTTGGAAATACAGTACTAGAGCAGGACTCGTAACATTTAAAAATTATCATTCAAATTAACATCTCCTTTTCTGCACAACTACTAAATAAACTCTGTGTTTCCTACTAGGAGTTACTGTGTGTTTGCTCCTTTTTTATATGCACAAAGAAGAGGTTTCTTTTATGCTTTTGCTTGCTCATCTGTATGATAATTTCAAATGTAATATAACAAGTGCTTAAAATTGTTCACGGAAATGATGTTAGAACTTTACAAAAATTTTATACATTTTTCCCACGAGAAAGTTCAGTACCATTGTTTATTTGTCTGTATATGTGCGGGGGTGTTTACATGTATTTTTTAATTTTTAGATTTTATTTACAAGCAGTAAATTTGCTCATACTTTTATTCTCCACTAATAAGAGTTTGTTTTTATTAAAGAAATCAAGCTTACAGTGCAGCCAGGGTTTCACATGCAAATGCAACATTAAAAATCATTCTTTTGTGTGTTTATAAATGTTAAATTATCTGAGAAATATGTCAAGCAGCTGAAAGACAATGAACTTATCTTCCGAGAGTTCATTAGACATTCCAAAACTTTTGGAATGAAATTACTAAAACCCAATTAATATATTTTCACTGGCTAGGTTTCCACTCTTTCGATTTGCTTACATAGCAGAGAGGGGGAACAAGTGAGAGTGCCAAGGTCATTATAGAAAATGTCAGTGCACACCTCAGAACTGTGATTTTTCTGTGTGTGCAGACTGGTGACTGCTAAAGCACTTACATATCTGCTGGTCAAAAGGGCTAAATACAGGGGAAGCTATAATGTTTAAATATTCGAAACTCTTCTGGTTTTGCTGGCAATCAGTACAAGATGTCTCTATCAGAATCTTGTGGAAACTCACAGAAATTATTTTTAAGTGGGTAAAGTGCATTTGAACTTCACACATGCGAAGTAGAACAGCCCTAAATGTAGTATATGATTTTAAGCAACTGTTTTGTAACTCATAACATCTGTGTCAGATGAGTAAAAGAATACCCTAAATACTAAATTAGGCTTCCTGGGACCAGGAACCTAGAAGGCTTTGTTAAGAGGAAGGCTTTGGTCATAGGAAAACATTTTCCTAACCGTGTCTTACTGGGGCGTCGTGTACAGGGAAAGGTGCTGCAAGACAAATGGGTTGTAAGGGATTGAATCTCACTCGGTACAGGTATTGTGTGTTTCAACCTGCATTTCCATATGTGTGTGTGTCATATAAACAATTTTATATATACATGTAAATAATCTTTCTGTTCATACTAGTTTTGATAAGATGAGACTGTAGTCTTCAAGGTTGCTTGCAAGTCTCAGGAAGCATGGGGCAGCTGCATGGACTCTGCTAGACTGGACGGATGCAGAACAGTACAGAGGTGCCAGATGTGTAAACAGGAAGGCAGCAGTAGAAAAAACTTCCCAGAGGTTATTCTCTCTTTCTTTGTCTGAGCCCAGGGAGGTAATTGGGAAGTGTGGGAAAGAAGAAATACCTTAACCTTAGCCTTTGCATTTCCAAGCAGAGGCTGGTAATGCTCTGGGCAGGATGGTGATTTTAGTTTTCTCCTTGAGCTGGGATAGTAAATTCAGTGTTAGTGAGAAGGAAGAAAGGTGCCTGAATTTTCCAGCTAAGTCAGGAAGTGAAAACAATTCCTGAACTCAAAGAGGAAAGAAATTAATTACTGGAAAAGCAAAATGAGTGTGTCGGGGTGCATAGGGATGGGATGGATTTTACTGTCTTTAGTGGTCTCACATGTAGGTGGCTATGATCACCCCATGGTCAATCAACTGTGAGGTCTCTCCAGAAAGCAATTAATTTTATTTTAGACTTACATTTTCAGAGAGAATCAATCAGATTGTGATGTATTTATCCCTTTGTGACGATTATAGAAAGAATCTAGATGAGTAATTTATCAAATGCCTTTATTTTGGACAGCAGATATTCATAGAGGTGAATCCAGCCCTTGATGAGACAATGAAGGGAGAAGATGTATGTGACAAATTTTTTTGAGACTACATCAATTTTCAGACTTATTTTGAAGCAAAGCCAGTCTTCTAGTGATCGCAAAAGTGTTTTGTAAAGGAAGACTCCTTTCTTTGTTTCTCAAATATAGAAAATGGGTCATCTTTTAGGTCCGTAGATCAGGAAGAATCTGTCTTTAAATGCTAAAAAAAACCAAAAAAAAACCCCAAAAACCAACCCAACACAAAAAAAGGTAGATAAAAATAATTCTATTCTTCATATCCACTAATCAAAGCTGAGATATAAAAATAATACCTTGTTGACATTAAGGAGGAAGCAGAATGAGAACAATTGCAGCTATGCAATTTTAAGGCTGATGCATGCAGTTTACTTGAGCCATAGTTTTCTCCGTTGCCTTTAGTTGGTATTTGGGAAAAAAAACTACACACACACCCCCCTATAATATCTATTTATAAATGGCATATTTATTTAATACATCTAGCAATTTGAGTTTATTCCAGAGAACTATAAAATTGACAGTGGCAAAAGCTCTCAAAAAAATACCTGCAGTTTTGAAGGACAGTGAATGCTAAAATTATTCAGCAAAGAACTATGTTTATTTTAATTCAGTTTTAACTATTACGAAGTTTAGAGAAAAAAAGTAAAAAACAAAGACTGTTTAGCAAATAAGCACTTGATTCATCAATGGCATGCCTTGAGGGAAAAACAGACTTTTGGTGAAAACAGCTCACGATTCAATAAACAAACAGCTTTTTAGTAGGTGTAGTGTTTGAGAGTAGAGCAGAGCAACTTCTTGATCTTATGGAAGGAGGTTCCTCTTTTTTTTAATCAATTTGCAAAAGCAAGTAGCAACTTAAGTTTATTAGTGATGTCATCTGAAACACAAGGATGACAGAATGAAGACCTTTTCATCTGCTGGAATGGCAAGTGGCTTTTAGCTGCGATTTTCTGTTATTTTTAGAGGCACTGTTCATTTTTTCCCCATGTTGCACCTAGAGGGAAGAGAAACCCAGTAGATAATTGGTATACTTCAAAGAGTATAATGAATTTGATTTATAGTGGATACGATGAGAAGATTTCATAAAGTGATAGTCTGTTGGCATATGTGGGAACAAAGTAAAAGATCCTTAACCTTTTGAAAATAAAGAACTAGAAGGAAGGGGGAAATGATTGGACAGTAATTTTTGCTGCAAGCTTGCTATAGCAGTCCTTAATCGGTAATGCAAGACAGCAAAACCTGGAGGACGCCTTAGGTCTGAGTTGATGGTGACGTACTCTGTTGAAGTCCACTTACACAAAATGTCATGTTGCCCTGCTAGAGACAGAGCAACACAGGTTTCTCCTGCTGTCCTCACATAACTGTGCATCACAACTTTGATTTTGGATCCTTTGGAGTTATTCACATAAAGACTTGGGAGGACGCTGAACATGTGTCTTCAAAATGCCGTGTGGAAATGGAAAGCTGCGATATAAAGATGTACAGTATTGGAACAAGAATGCTGTAAGCCTAAACTTCTCCAAAAGTATTGATTTTGTATAACAGTACTGTTTGCAACTTTTCCCATTTTTAACACACTGACTATGAACAGTTTTTCCCACTAATTACCTGATCCTGACTTTCACAGTGAGAGGGATCTGTGCTACCCAATAAAGAAGATGGGGAGTAAACCACACAAAAAATACTGAGTTTGTTATGTCAGTGGCTGGAATGAATGTCATAGCTCAGACAAATAGTCACACACGCAAGCAATTTAGCAATTACTGCATGCAAGTATAGTGCTCAGCCTTCACTGGGAAAGGAAAATTAAAGGGCAGTAAATTCTGTGAATAAATCCAGGCATTGATACGTAATCTTGTTAACTGCAGGCAAAATATGAGTGTCAGACAACAGCGGCATGACACCAGGGGGTTTGGTTCAAAATTAATCTTATTTCACCCATTCTTAGCTGATTTGACATACAACACCCTTGTCTGAGTAATCAGAAGTATTTTGGAACTTGCGTGGTTCCTTTCTTATCAGAGTAAGAATTGGTTTTGTGAAAAGCCACAGCTTGCCAAGTGATTTGTATCTGATTGTTTCTTTCTTTGATTTTAGGCAAGAAAAATGAAAAAAAACCTCTCAAGATACTTACAATTCAGGGAGATTAGGTGCTCCCATCTAATAAATTATGAGCTGTAATTTGTTTAAATGATAAATTACTTTCTTTTG
>VZSC01002280.1:57509-77564 GCA_013398225.1 Steatornis caripensis | reverse complement strand
CCAACTTATATATTGAAAATAAATTTTCTTCACTATTAACATAAGAATATAATAAATCATACCAAGGATCCTTCAAAAATCCTTTTAAATATCATTTACTTTTATTTAGACAGTCTCCTGTATCATTAATAATAATCACAATCAGAGTCTTGTGTCTTAAAATGCTCGTCACATCTTAGTGTTGAGCTCAGTTAGCTCCCGCAGGGTGAAATTCTTGGCACCATTTGGCTTCCTTTTGTATCACCTGAGCTGTACGGGGTGGGTCTGCTGCCTCAGAAATTTTCCTCATGGTCCCTTTGGATCGCTGCAGGGCTGTGGCTCGAACCATATAGGAGTAGGGAGCCATAAGGGATTTTTGAAAACGTCTTTCTCTTTTTCTGCCTCAAGCATATCTTGTGAAGGAAAGAAAAAATCCATCCCAGTATTCGATCAGTTTTTAGATCATAATTTTTTTTCTGTTTTCATATAAGGCAGAATGAATGCGCCTGGAGATGTAAACACAGGCTGAATTTCAGTCTTTCTGTTCCTTGCAGAAAATGCAAGGAGTTTTGAGTATACTTGGAGAAATTTCAAAGTTTAAATGGTATCTCCTAATTTAAGGTTACCTTAAAAGACAGTAGTAGCTTACATATGAAGCTCTTGTATGTGTTTTATTAATAGCAGAAGCAGCCTGTAAAAGGTAAGCCCTTTATTTGGGAAATTCCCCTTTTAATCTCCTGAGAGTCTTTGAAGAATTCTAGTCTTTAGTCAACCAGTTTCCTTTTTCTAGACTTAAAATGCTTCCTTTCTCTCTGCTAATTATGTGTGTGTGAATACATTTATATACATGTCTGAAACCAAGTACTGCTGTTTAGAAGGTGATGGTGACAGGCACTCCTGATGCAGAAGTAAAGGTTTTGCCCCAAGTTTTCTACAGAATGGAAAATATTTTTCATGTCTACAGAAGTGCTGAATGTGGTGGCAGGCAATAAAGCGGTCCTTCAGTTTTGCCCCATAACTCATCTTCAGCACTTTGAGAAACCAGTGAGGCATCCGTCACAATGACACTTCAGTTAGTTGGAACATTTTATTCCACTCCCACATTTTGTGTTTTCAGAGAAGCATGGCATAAAAGCTATGACTTGAGAACAGCTAGGAAATTTAAGTGGCATCGCCACTTGCCCTCCCCTGTAATATTTATTTAACTATGCAATAGAAGCGTTTCAAAGCAATTAGAAGAAACCCTGAGGAGCAAGCTCAGGCTCTCAGTGCCCTGAAAGCAGCAGGTTTTATCAGGTTTGATCAAACAGACCTACAGTTACATTGCAGCACACACATGCAGAACAGATCAAGCTTGCTACTGACACTTTGATTGCACTCCGTGGGATTTATATTTAGGAGAAGCCTCAGCCAGTGTTTTGGCATATCTTATCTGTAGGGCACCGCAGGAATAAATCCTGTGAAATGTAATCAAATGTTAATAGCAAATCCTTTGTGGGAGACATCTCCAACAGTGAGTTTTTCTCTCTACCCGTTCCCACTCGAAAAGGCTGTTTATCTACACAGACAGATCTATACCTGCCACTTGTAGCTGCACTGCACTATGTTTTGTGGAGACAAAGAGCGACATTAAGAGAACAGAGCTGTGTAGACTTCTCCTAGACCCATGTCAATCTCTGCTGTGAATCTCTTTAAACCTTCTGGCAAGACCAAAGCTGGGTCTCAAAGCATCCCCCCAGGATGTACCCCAGGGGAAAATCTCTACACCAGGACAGAAGAAATACAGACAATAAACTCCTATACGCCGGAAAGCCTTTGGACAAGATGAGTCACTGACCAGGCTGCTTCCTTAACCTGTCCCAACGTACGTAGGTATCGATGAACACAGAACACGTTTTGCCCACAACTGAGTATATCCTTGATCCTGTTTATTTTTCACATAGCCTGTAGTTAAAGTAATTAAGTTTCTTAGGTGATGCTGTGTGTTAAGTGGCGCTGAATGCTGGGCCCACACCAGGTGCAATGGCAACAGGGCCCAAATGAAAATTAAGGAGAGCATAACAGCATCTGAGCCTCGTGCTGGCCATTAGCTTCAGCTCGAGAAACCTTCAGACACCTCCAGTCTATGTTTGGCTGCCTGCAGCCACAGCAAGGTGTCCCAGTCCACAGGCACTGGCACCAGGAAGGTCCTCAAGCCGTACACTTCCCCTGGCCGTACTACCTGATGTAGCAACAGGTAGCGGCATGCAACCGGTGACCTGCTAAGTGGAGAAACTGTCAACAAAGTTACGTCATGGTGCCAAAAGACCCACTGCCTAGAGGACAGTCTGGTGAAGCAGCCATAGCATTCAGTGGGCTGTTCTGGTTTTCCACCAGAAAATTTCAAGTGTTTTTTCCCCAGCTCTAGAGACAAGCTCCTGGCTCCAGGTCAGCCATGTACATGTGGAAGGGAAGGAGTTATTCAGCCCCGTGTCTTTCTCCCACGTAGAGGTGCTCTCCGCAGCTCACACTTGCAGCTCCTGACTCTTTGCAGGCAAAGGAAGAGACGTTTACAGGGCAGGCTCCTGTCAGCTCTTGGGGAAGGGTAGCAGGCCAGGAGCAAGTGTCAGAAGGCCAGTTTGGCCAGGAAGTTGCCAGTTGGATCCTGGTAGGAATGGGAACTCGGCAACAGGACAATTGCATAGGTGTAAATCTGACTTCCTGTATTAATGGGTGTCCATATAGTACAGAGGAAGTAGTACCTTCTAATTAATGATGAATATTTTTTTCCTCTATTTCCCAATAGTAAAACAAGCATAGACCATTGAGTGAGTTGCTATTTCAGGCCTATCCTGCTTTTTCCTAAGGGTGGAGGTAAGAGGATGAAATGCAGATTTTCTATTTAAAACTACAGTAACTCAGATCTGAATTCCAGTATCACACCTATGCAGAAGCACCCATTACACTCTTGATTTCAATGTTATTTTTTCTCCTTAGTAATGTCTCCATGCAAAAATATTTTCTTATAATGAATTATGCAGAAAGAAGGTCATTGTCATAGACAGATTGAAATGAAATGGATAGGGCACAGAGTCTGGAAATTTCTGGCAAACCGAGTTCCTCATTACCAAAAAAAATCCAGCTTTTTAATGTAAACAAGAGTTTAGACGTCTTATAAATTTTTCAATATTTTTCTTAAGTTTATAGCAATTTATTTCACCTAGGAGTCACTGTAAACTGCTGGTAACAATCAAACAGACAGTCAATAAACATGATAGTTATTTCTACATTTCCAAAGCAGAAAATGGAAAATTAGGTGCTTTATTCACTTCCAGGTGGAACAATTTAAGCCATCCTTGCCCTGTATCTTATTTAGTCATGTCTAGACTAACTCTTTGCTCAGCTCACAGAGGGTGTGAGCACTGCCTAGCCTTCCCATGGTAGCATGATACTGAAATATTGTTACCTGATTAGACTGCTTTTCCCTGGTAGCAAGCAGCTCCCATTTGTTCTAAAGACATATACTTTTGTTGTGCTGATGGAGAGGTTTGCAATGTTTGCATATGTCTCTGAGCAAAACACAAAAGGAAATGAACTTAAAATTTACATGTCAGTACAAATTTTTATTCTTTATGTAATTTGGACTGAACTGAGATTGTCTGCTCACAAGAGGCCTGGTACTGGGAATAGCAGGACTGTTATTACAGGCAGAATTCAAACACATTGGCAGAATCTGTGGGAAAGCTTGTCCGTTTTAGTCCTGGTTCTATTGGATGGTGAAACATTCCTCGAGTAGTTAGTAAGCTGGCCCAGGGCCTGAAAAAGTAACTAAAATCTTGTTTTTTCTTTACCTTTTATACTGAAATCTGACAAGAAGTTTAATAAAAGTTACCTACAGGAGGTATTTACCTCTTCAGTTACGAACTAGTGGAGGCTATCAGCCTGGTTTCAAGTGAGGGATGAGGGAAAGTGTATGTTGTATATAATAGGTACACAACATCCTAAACAACATCTTTCTGCAGGGTGCAATCCGCTGCAGCACGGTTCTCCTTTCCAGAAAAAAACATCTGTTACATTTGCATTAACTGATATTTACCTGTTGTTCTGTCAGATACTGACTCACGGACTATGACATATAAACAAAAGGGTTACTATCATCTTTCAAGAATGTGCAACTTTTTTTGTTTTTCCTGCATGATGCACAACGTATCATCAATTCTAACTTAAGAATTACTTTCTCTTAAAATGCTTGTCCTCGCTTTTGGAAATTGAAAGAAAAATGAAATTAAAGAGCAATTAAACTTTATCTCTACAAACCATCCTCACACAGTTTACTTTTTTCTTTCAAAAATTTCAAGGATGCTAGAATAACTCTAAGTAGTGTCTATTTTGGTAACCAAGAGTCTGACTAACATCTTCTTCTTTGCTTCCGACTTCTCAAATCTTATCCAATTGTGGCTAGGGGAAAAGACCACATTTTCACTTTTTTAGGGTGAGAAGTCATTAGGTTAGAAACTGTTTCACGCTTTTAAAAATATATACTTTTATACACATAAAAACACTTATTCTTTTAAAATAAAAGGTGGGAAAAGAGATTTAAGGTTTACATTAACTAAAACTTAAAAATCTACATACTAGTAATCAGAAATGTCTTCTCTTATGCATTTGCAATGTTTTCTTCTTCCTGTATAAACTTTCACTTTCCACTTTATAAGCTTTCAGAACTGAGCTCACCTCAGAAGCAGATGGGAATAGTGACACCAGGGATTCAGAGCCCAGAGCTAGCTAGGAACGTTACAGCCATCACTAGGCTAGAACGAGAATGAGACAAAATTAATCTTCAGTTCGTCTGAACATACTTCATTAGTATTTCTAAAATGCCGAATTCTTCCTTGTTTTCCTCAAACTCAGGGTCTTTTCAAGCATGTGAAAAAAATAACATTGATAAAGAGTTATCTTTTTGTTAAATTTTCTGTTATTTTTGACAATATAAAGGAGCATCTCCATTAATTTTCATCTAGAGGAGGATTTTGTGACATGCACTCTTTGAAATGCAACATTATAAAATTAAGGTGCAATATCTTGAGCAGTTCACAAAAGAGAATTCCAATCCAGTGAAAAAATGTTATTTCCTCATTTATTTAATCATGAGTTAAAGCAAACCAAATGTCTTAAAGTCTTTGAGGAATTAAGCCTTGGGAAACATTAAAATGTTTTGACAACATTTTATGATTATCTTAACATATCATAATATAAAATTATCAGCTATAGTAAATACTCATTTTACTATGTGATATCAAAATGAATGTCATAAATCCACTGATGAAATTGAAAAGTTTTAGCTGCATCTAAACAAAATATTTTGTTGCTGTCAAAATTAAAAAAAAAGTTGAAAATATTTTGACACTTGCAGAAGAATGTCTTAAAATTAACACATTCCCTTGAGATGTTTTTATTTTGACAGGAATTTAATTTTCTGGTCTAAAACTCATCTGTCAAAATGTTTTCACCCTATTTGAGTGATACTATATTTGTAGCCAAACTTGTGTCTCAGGCTGAGCTTCTACATTGAGTAGCACCATGCCTCACCACCTCATCTACCAGGGCAGGTTTGATCTAGAGCCAGTCTGAACTGAGAGTCACATTTTTGTCAAATTAGCTAGTGCACATGATACAGTTTTTGTGCTAACGTTAGGCTGTTGGAGGGCAGAGGATATTTAATCTTATCTAAAGCCTGTCAGGACAATGTTATTGTTACAGGATGCTTTTTGACACAGTTCAGCCCTGTGAGTTTGCATTTTGGTGGGACCTCTCAGTGCTTTGCATCTTGAAGTGATAGTGTTTCTGATCTGGTACTAATAGCCACAAAGAGGGATCTTGCGGAGCGGTGGCCAACGGCCAGTGCAAGCTGACATTCATTATGATGGGGAGAAGATACGCGGCCGTGGCTAACATTGAAATGTCTCTTGGAGAAACAGCCCTTGAACATATTTTGTACAGAACAGAGTTTTTAAACTGTTTCTACAATGTGGTTTAATAGACTCTTTTTTCCCAGAGTAATTTAGTGAGATTTGAAAGACCAGAAAGAAATAGGTTAACCTTGTTTGCCATAAGAAAAAAACATCTAGTTCCCTATCCGAGTGCATGGAAAGGAGTGGGACTGCATACAGCTTTCCACATACCCTCCTGCAGTTCCCAGTATGCCTACCTTTTGGGTCTCCTAAAGCTGTCAGCTAGACTTACAGTCCATTCCTTTTGCTTTTATCGCTCACCGATTGCTGAAGAAAGACACTGTGATTCCTACTACACAATCACCTGACTGAAGCTCTCACCTGCAAAATGGGGTGTGCTGGAAAGTGAGCTAACGGGAGGCAACAAACAGGAAGGAACAACAATTCTCATTTTTATTTTATGTTTGGGACACACAAGTGCATTTGAGTTACTTCATCTTGGCCAAGGCTTTAGCTAAGTTCTTTTCTCTAGACCGGATGGAAAATCGTGAGTGAGATGATTATTTTTTTTCCTATCATTGCATGCTTCAGGGCCATTTCAGAGATTCATAAAGAAATTGGGGTTGCAGATGAGGGTCATTCAGCATTAAGTACTTTCCGACTCTTTTAGTTATAATTTCTACTACAGAGAAAAGAGGGAGAGAGTGAAGAAAGGGTCTTAAGCCAAATATTTCTTGCCAGTATCTATATTGCGTTAGTTCTGGAGCCCAGTTCTTAGGAGTAAAAGGTAGAAAACCGGCCTGCTAAATGCATGAGCCCTGCTCAGTTAGTATGGTACATAGACAGCTGATTAAAAGAGACAAGACATTTGGGGTAGGAAGAAAACCTAACATGAAGATGCCAAGTACATGGGGTGTTGCCTCTTCACTTTTTGCTGTTTTTTTTTTTTTTTCCTTATTGAATAGCCAAGCTCTCCGCAACTGTATGTCACCCTAATAAATGATACATTCAGGAAAAAGCTGTTGCACTCTCACACCTGTATCCCTATCAGCTCGGAGCACTCTGGCTTTGATTTTCTATCGTACAGAACTTTTTTTTCACCTTTTGTGACGTAATTCTGCATTTATCTTGCTATAAGAAAGATTATGCCCAGAAGGCATGGCATATGTTCTCATCCTCTCATATTTTGCTCTTAACAAGAGCTTTTGGCAAAACTTCACTTAAACACTTGCCAATTTTGTTGTAGATAAACAGATACGGTTTTCCCACATAAAATACCTGAAGAATACAGCAACTGCTGGAGTCACATTATCTGCTTTCCAGAGTCACTTGATACTTTTTAAGGGTGACTATTATGATAAATTTGTTCCACTTGAAAATGCACAAATAAACGTCTTTTTCTGTTTTAGCTAATTCTCCTTTAGTGAATGCTGAATTTCGTTTTAGTTTTATGGATGTGCATGAGTCTCAGCATTTCATGACATTTCCCCCTGTCTGATCCTTTAATTCTCTTTTCTTCTCATAATGATGTGCAAATTCTGCATTGCCTGCAAAGATTTCGCTGATGATTGTGTCATACTCAATTATGCTTGGAAGGTCCAGGGGTAACACAAAGCCTTTCAGGGATGAAAGAGGACCTTGCAGTACGCCCTTCTTTTTGTGTACTATAAAGTTAATCTATGCAGGAAGAAGGATTTCAGAGCATTGTACTACTTTTCTTTCACTTACTTTCATGTACTCTGTTCCTGTGGGTCTAGTAATGAGGGGGACATTCATACCAGGCAGCAATTCCTGCAACCTGCATAGGTTCAAGTGAGGGTCTGAAACTCCTTATTCTTTCTGAGCTAAAGCATGTGTCTAGGACAAATGTGGTTGCAGCCTCATCTGTAGTTTACTCATTTACTTCATCCTGAGAAATCAATCACCTCCGCTTTGTTTGAATATGGTTGGTTCTGCTATGGTTTTCGGTATAATCATGGGCAGATTATGAGCTGTGCCTGGTGACTTGAGGTGTTACCTGGCAGAAAGCTGCTGCTTTAGAAACTTTCAAAGGAAAGGAGGGATCTTTCTCTCTATTCTCTGGGAACTTCTACTTTGAGATATGTCTGTGTGCTTGTCTTAGTACTTATGTTCAGTGGGAAGATTCCTTCCTCCAGGGCAGGTGTTTCATAGCTGCCAGGTAAGAGTGGATGGAGAATTGGCTGCCCTGTTGACACTGTTCTGCAGTTTCAGTTCACTAACCCAAGGGCAGCTTACCTTCAGCATCGTGGTGACTGAAACCCTGCTCTGTCCTTTGGACTACAAGACAGTCCACCAGATGAGAGGTTCATGCAATTTTTCTGGTTTATTTTGACAGTAAAAGTAGTTATTGTTGTCACTGGAGATGGCAGGTGCTACATTACTCCAAAGGGCCATAGGAGGGGCACAGCCACTACCAAGGTACCAAGAAAGCATAAAAGCTCTTGGCATCACTTTTTTTAATGGGTTGATGTATTCTGGATGTGGTACACACTGCACATTCGACCACTGATGCTATTAACTTCCATGCTTTTCTCTCAATAGCTTCAAGATAGTCTTGGCTTAGTATATAGCAAAAAGGTAGCTTTTTGTCTGCCAAAATTCAATCTTAGCTAGGATTTTATAGTGAGTCTTTGGGCTTTCTGGCTCATATCTCAGGATTAGTAAATGAATTGTAACGGGAACTAACACAACTCTCCTAAAGGGATGTGAGAAATAAGACTCCTGTTTACACTCCCAGAGCATATTGTCTCCCGACATCAGCATGACTTAAAAAATAGTAAAATCTTCACCAACTATGGCAAATGTCTTATATTTTCAATGTAAATAGAAAACATAATCACTTGTCTGACCACAATGGTGCTGTTAAAAGCCTAAGAGTAGTTCTCAAGGCAATACCACAAGATAACATAGGTGTAGTATATGTGTATATACCTTCTCAGCTGGGTCAGTGGGTTATTTACTGTACATACACTGATGAAAATAACACTATGGGTACTGTGCCAGACTTCCTAACACCAGGATATAAGATTGTTTTCCCAAAGACAAAGAACTGGAACATACATAAAACTTTTCCCACTGATACAGTGCATATTTTGTTTGTGGCATGTTGTTGTCAATGAGCTCAGTAGTTGATTTCATAAATCAGATGGGAAACCAGTGGGAAATGGAGGTGAAAATGTAAAAAGGACAATCTACAGGGAGCAGATACCTGTACTTCCGTTAGCTGATATTGCAGGCAGGTTGGGTTTTTCTGGATTAACCATTCACACCTGCTGAAGGAGAATGTATTTTTTTCAGACTAAACCAAGCCTGAATAAGCATAAGTTTTACCTCTTTACCTGCACATAGACAAAATTTTAGAGTGAGTATCTAAAGCTGAGTGTCCCAGCTCTTTACTTTCTAAAGGTCCATTTCAAGCAATAACTGTTCATTTTTCCTGGTGGTCATTGGGATGCCCTATAATTAAAATCATTAGGAGAGACTGCCTCAGCGAGAGGGCCTTTAGCAATCCCCAAATCACATCATCTGCATGTGTTTGTTAAAGCTGTGTGTGAGACTGACAAGAACAATATGACCCTGACTTCAATTTTGTGAAAAGAGTAGCAAAAATCATATTTGATGTTAGCAGGAGGAAGATCATCCCTAATGCTGGGAACACATGGACAAACCACATTGTCACAATAGAAGCATAGCTGGAACCAGTGGAAACAGAGATGAGAAGCAAACATAATGAAAGGAAATTGCCTACATGTGTGTTTATGTTGTTTGTATGCTTATACAAATGAAAGCGCATGTTTTGTCATACATTTTCTGCTTTTGCCAGCTGGTTTTGCCTTAGTTGACTCAATCTGTTCTTTGATTTTTAAATTGAGTTTGCTCAAGAGAGTCCTAAACAATTACAATATCAATAATTATTATCACATAACGCTAGCAATTCCTGCAGTTATAAAGTTTTCCCTGTTTAATAAATGTGCTGTGGATCTCATACAGACATGATGGGACGTCCTGCTGCCATAGCTATGGCACCGATCTGGAAGTCAGGGCAGCAGTGCCCAAGTGTAGCCAAATAAAAATCTGAACATACCTTGCTGTACCTGAAAATCTGTTTTCTAAAGCATTTCGGCAACAAATGTTTTCCAAGATCTCAAGGTTTATTGAATAAATTTTTCGTAACAGCATTTTTTTTTTTTTAGAAAGCAGAAATTGATAGCAGGAATTTAAAAGACAAAAGTGTCTTTTCAGATTTACTTTCACTGTAATTTCTTTTCAACTGAATTGGCCTTTTAAAATGTATACAGCTACTCAGTAGGATAACAGCCATCTGCAGGAATGATGCCAACAGTTTTCAACTATGCAGTTAAATCAAAGTATCATTGGGAAGTCTGTGATTGGTACATTCCAGTCTGAACTGTATTTAACAACCCCTGAAAAAAGAGCAGATTTCACCTGTCACTGACTTGTAAATGATAACTTTTCCCAAATCCCAGGGCAGAAAAATAAAATAGGTTCCCAAGGGACTTCAGGGAAAGATTAGTATAGTGACCAAAGAGATTTAGAAACCTTTCTGTTGCCTGGGACAAAACGACAAACCCTTGACAATCTTAAAGCGGGACTTGGGAGAACATCCCTTTGAAACCTGTGATATGAAAAATGGGAAAAAAAATAATAATCTCTTTCTGAAGACAAATGAACCTCAGAAATCTCAGGAGAGTCTGTTAGCAAGACTATAAACATTTCAATAAAAAACATGTAAGATGAGGGAATGAATGATTGTTTGAAGAAACTGTCTCAATTTACAAATTGATACATTTGATTATAACACAGAACGCAACAAATCTGGGGGTTTTTATCATGCAACATCACTTCAGGAAACAGAGACGTGGAAAACAGATCAGCTCAAAGGATAGAGATGATCGTTTTGGAAATTCTTGTGCTGCCAAATAAGAAAGAAGAAAGAGAAGATGAAGATCTTGCTGAGAGACAGTACTTTTTTGTTTGGAGAAGAAAGCTCTGATTGCTTATGATGCTACAGTGCCAGTTTGTTAGGTTAAATGATTAATGGCCTCCACGACACAACATTTGGCAGGATTTACCAAGTTGCCTGTGAGCTAGCTGGAAGATAGGTAGGAGACACTTCACTGGACCTAAATCTTGACATGGAATTTCAATTTATAAAACATGACAAACTGAAGAGATTAATGATGGTAACTTTAAAATATGAGTTGCTACATAAATAATTGTAAGAAAAGAAACTAAATTATAAATGACAGGTGAATGTGTGGTAGTTGTCTTACCAATTGGTGCATCTATCCTTTTGAGAGTGCTATTTATCCAAGGGATATCTCTGCAAGAAACAGACATGCAATAAGATGTGACTAAAGGGAAGACTGTAGAAAATTATTTCCCCTCATAATGATTAAACCCTCACTTTTGAAAATTTTCAGTTTAGACCAGATTTTCACACTATTTCCCCACATCCAAAAAAAGTTATTTCTTCTCTTTTAAAAATATGATCTTTTCCCATTGAAACTAACAGTTCTGAGAGACATGCATTTTTCCACAAGAGTCCTGTTTTCATTTGAAAATATTCTTCATGGATGAAGATGATGTCTTATGCCAAAGAGCAACATTTTATAGAATATTCACCCAAGACAATTAGTGCATATGCTAGAAATCTTGCAGGAGTCTGTACTTATGATCCTTTTTTCCAGGCAATTTTGAGGATTAAGGAGTTCAGAAAAAATCCAGGAAAGCATTTGAAGTTTTTAATAGTTTTTTGAGCTGCACCTGTATCTGAATTTTATGATTCACTTATCTGTGCTGTACAATAGCATTACAACAATCTTTCAACTGTTCATTGAACAGCTTTGACAGATTGAAAAGAAATAGAGTTTTGAAAAGAAATAGAGTTTTGAAAAGAAAGAGAGTTTTAAATTGTTTTACCTTACCTAAATAATTGTAGGTGTCTGATATTTTCAGAAAGAAAAAAGGTGTAGAATGAAATTGCAATAAACAATATGCCAAGCTTTCAGAAGAATGTTTAAGTTCTTCAAAATATTATCCAGCTTGGCTTTTAAAACTAAGAAATTTTTAGGGAAAAAAAAAGTGATCTCATTCAGACAGGGAGAAAGAAGAAAAAGCTTACCTATCTTAGAAAATCTGGATCTGGTGAACAGTATTATTTATTGATACCTTTCATCTAGATTTCTGTGGAGAGTTTTCTTTCTTTGCAAATGTTCATCAGTGAATATAAAGCAAGTAAAAGAGATGAAGAATTCGTAGATTTTGAAGTAGCATTTCCACCTTTCTTCTGTTACTTTCCCATTACATATATTGCAAATTGGTATGTCTTTATGTACGAGTAGTATATATGAATGTATACACATTCACACATGCATTTGTGTGGTCATGGAACTAACTATCGTACTATTGTGCACATACCTAAGAGAGTACGTGGCAAGCCTCAGTTCTGGCATTTCTCAATTTCACATGCTCTACTTTGCAAAAAATGTCTTTTGACCACAGTTCTTTGGTGTGTCATGATGATGACTCTTACTGTCTTCAGATGCTGCCATGTGGTTGGAAACTGAAGCAGAATTACTTATCACTTGATTTGAATCTTGGGGTTTGGCTGTAAAACTTGTTTGGTTTAACAACTGCTGAACACACATACTCTGCTGTGGGGAGACGATGGCACTGCACTGAGATATGACTAACTAAAGGGTCACATGGAATGTTTTTTTAAAAAGTTTCATTTGATGTTAAACGGCCCTTTGCTCCCACTTACAATATTTCAACTTCTTTGCACTCTTCTTCTTCATCATCTCTTTTGTAAAATGTAGCTGTCTTAAATCTAGTGTGAGTACAAACTACAAATCTTCAATTATACTCCTTAAAACTGCTATTTCTAATTTTTATTCTCTAGTTTTCTTTTTTGTAGGTATCTGTTCATTGAAGTCACTCCAAGTAGCTGTGAACTGTCATCTTTTAGCAGCTCTGAGCTCAGTGGGCCCTTCCTGGTCACGCTTTCCAGTGCTGTGATATGCCAGGTGAGCTCCTGTTTTCCTAGGCTCTGCGTCCATACAACTCCAGCCTTGGGCAAACACAGACCCTGAAAACCCAAAATGTACTTTCATTTAGAGAAGAATTTGAACTACATCGTTGTTAAATTATTAAGTCTTTTCCTATGATACAAGTACATATTTTATCCTGATGACTGAAAAGAGTGAACACACAAAACTGCATGTCTAGCTTGCTGTTGGTTACAGAAACTGCCCTAACCCTCCAAACTCAGTTCTTTTTTCTGTCCATAAATTACATTCAGTCGAAGGAGAAGCCGTTCCCTGGATCTATTTCAAAGCCAATAAAGAATGTCAAAGCTCCAAATCTCAGACTTTCTTTTTGGGATCATTGTAAAACTTACTTAATCTGACCAGTCCTGCTAGCCCAGTCTTCCCATTTGAAAAAACAGACAGAGGACAAAAATTTTATCACTCTGGTTCACATGATTCATGTTAGTATAACTGTTCGAAGTTGTCAGTGACATGGTTAATCTGAGCTACTTGTGAATAACATTATTCAGACAAAACCAGATCTACCAATTTAGTTTAAACTGTAATTGATTTTCATGCTTTTCTGCTGAAGAAAACAAAATATAAAATCTATGTATTGTTACAACGTACATTGTAAAACAACTAAGGATAATCAGATTTATTTAGAAATCTGCACAGACATACAGAAGAGATGCAAAATGATTGATTTGTGAGCATTTTGTTTGCCTGGCTGGTAAAACAGTAGTTGGCTGTTTGCAATATACCAGTGGTTATAGGTATCCCCAGTAAAGTATGCTGTTTGTCATTGTATCAGGTTCCACCAGTGCTTTAATTTGTCTTCTTTCTGGGGTTTGATCACAGATGAACCTTAGCTATTTTCTTTATATTGTGGACCTAACACTACACAACAGAAGGTTTGTTTTAAACTTGTCTGTTCTCTCAAATCAGCTAGCCTTAAAAATAACTTTGTATAAAGTTACCTGAAATGTGCAGTAAAGACCTCAATCAGAATAGCTGAGCCAGCTAAAAATGTTTGATGCTGCATATCTGACAATCATCTAACACCTTTTATTACCACTGTACAGGCAAAGGGACAAAATGATCACAAATGTTGCATGCTTTTTAATACATGTATATAAAAGTTGATTAAAATCAATTTATAAATATGGTAATTTGAGGAAAAATATGAGAGTTATAATGCAACACGCTAGACCCTACTATGAAAAAGACTTGTATTTTGTTATATTCATACTAATATGATGAGTATGGGTAGATACAACAGGCATTGCAAATGAAATTTAGTAATCAGTAGAGAACGTCTAGTTATTCCGCATGTGTCTAGTAAGCACGTCAACAAGAAATAAAAAGACTATCTATAGCCTTGCTTTATGAGCAAGACTGAGTGTCTGGTTACTGAACATCACCTGCTGAGACTGCTTCCATAGTTTGAGGGCTCATGACCAGTCAAAGGAGGGAGGTATCAGTGTCTGCCACAGGCTGGCACCACAGCAAACTGTCCCTTTGCATCTGCCTTTATGTGGCCTGATGCAGGTCTCAGATGGTTGTCAGATTGCAGCATAATATATACTTAATCTACTGCTCTAATTATTAAAAACAAAATAAAACAGAAGGGGGTGGTGAAAGAATGGTTCCTGTGCACGCTGTAAAGCATGCATCACAGACGCTGCTGTTTGAAATGCCATGTGTTTATTGATCGCGCAAGATGCCAAGTTGACCGGGACTGACACAGTATTTACTGACAATAAAATGTAAATGCCTGAAGCTGAAGGGTAGCTCCATACAGAAGTTTATTTCATGCAGTTTATGTGAATTGCTGAGTATTGCTACAAAAAAAAAAAAAATAAGAGTGTGGACATTTCTACTGGTTTATGTTCTGTTTGGGAAATTATAACATATACCCATGAGATTTTCTTTGGTCAAAAACCTTCCTGGGCAAATGGTTTTCTCAGTCGGGGAACAAGGTTTTCAAAAGAAAACATTGCAACCGAAATAGCTCCCAAGGATCTGTGCAGAATGAGAACCCTTTATAACTGATGCATTTAGCATTTCATCAGAAGCTTGTAAAGTCAGGTTTGGCGAGTGAAAACACAGTTTGATAACCTGAGCTCGTTCTGTTTCAAGCGTGCGGGTAGTAAGCGAACGTACCAAAGGTTTGACAACTGTTACAGTGTACATTACGATGTACTGGATAGTGTTCTCATCATTAAAATAGGCTTGACTTTTCCTTTCTGTAGTATGAATTTCATATTTATTTAAATTAATTGACTAGAACAATGTTAATTCTCATTTACCCTCACACAAATTGGAAATGAGTAAGGCCCTAACTGGAAACAGGAAACTGCTTTGGGTAGTGCTGCTTTGTGCCCTGATATTCTGCCTTTGGATCAGCAAAGAATTTTTTTGTAACTGCAGCCTGAAACACTGTGCAGGTAGTCCCAGCCAGGACAGAGAGGAGAAAAGGGAGATCTTAAGTATCAGTGGCACAAGTGGCTGCTGGAGGCATGGGATAGGCAGGGAGCTGCAACAAAAAGGCACGTTGTGTGGTGTAGAAGAGGAAGGGGCTCCTGAGAGGGTTTGGGTTTTCAGAGCTGAAGATGGGTCACTGAGAAGAAAAATGACATCTCTGTAATTGGGAAAACATGATGGTGGGAGACAGAAGGAGACATAAAGGTGGTAGATCTGAGCTGGAAAGCCACAAAGGATATTCATATAGGAGAGTAAGGATGTGGAGGCTTGGGAAGAGAGAGTTAAGGGGATGTGAACTCTGGGGTGTGGGGCCTACATTTTGAAAGGGACTAGGAGAGGAAGTGTCCAGGAGTGTGCACTAAGGTGAGTTCAAAGATCAAAAGTTTGAGATCCTCAAAAAGCCCAGATGCTTTTAGCTGGGACCTCAATTTGGAGACAATGATTGCACTTTATCATCATCCTCACAGGGCTTTTTCTCCTTATCCTTAGTTCCCTTGTGTGTTGTTTTTAGTGTTAGAAATAGGAAAGTCCTAAACTGAGAAAGTATCTGCATGATTTGCACCAGTTTAGTTATCACCACTTTCATGGATGCCTTAAAGTGCAGGAGTTCTGAGATAAACTAGAAATAGCTCTTCTCAAGGATGCAGCAGAGGCAGCACCAAAGAATGACCAGAGATCGTGGGGAAGAAGAGATACAAATGGCTTAGGAGAAGGGCGCTGAAACTAGCAGATAAGCACAGGCTAGAATCCATCTCTCAAGGTACCTCACTGGTTTGGTAAAAGCTCTATTTGGTGGCCCACTCAGATAATTACAATTCACTAGCTGGCAACTTGGTGTTACTGGGCATGTCTCTTTTAATTTACTTTGACGGACAAATAATTTCTTACTTTTTTCTTGAGTTTAAGAAGCCCGGGGAGACACATACCAAGCACACAGATCTGCGTAAAGGCTAACAAGGAAAGGCCATTTCTTACCATTTAAGGTAGGAAAAATCCTCTTGGAGGAGTCAGGGGAAGACAGGAGTACTGAAGTACGTGTACGCATGGAAAACACATATCTTTCTGCATTATGACAACTCTATTTTTATGTCTGCTGTAGCAAAACTAAATTTGGAACTTCTATCCCACAGGAAATTTGTGCGTTTTAACATTTGCTATTTTCCTCAAATCAGGACGAAAACATATTGTAATGAAAATTCCAGAAAAATCTGAATCCAGAGACATTTTGACATTCCTTAAATTGAAGCATTATCTCTCGTCTTATTGATCAGAGATGCTTTAACTTTTTTCTTTCCAAAATCAAGCTACAGTGACACATTACCTCACAGGGGCCAGACTTTAAAAGTCCTGAGTAGTGCTCCTGTTCTCTAACACATCTGGTGCTGGAGTTGAGTGCCGTATCCATGCGGACATCACAGTTGCCACTTTATATTGTGCTATGGGAGACATTAGTCCTACGTGAAGACTGACCTGTAAAAGCAGACTCTAGGCTTTCCTCTTACAAAGGGATGTGTGGATGGTGAGTTTGAAACAGCACTCCTGGATCACTTTTAATAAAAAGGCGTATCAGATAAAGACCTGAAAGAAAAAAAAATCTCGTTTGCTTTCAGTGGGAAATCTTGGTCCATCTGGCTGATCTTTTTGAAGTGAGCATTTTCCTCATCTTTGCATAAACTAAGACTGCAGATCTGAATACTCTGAGTAACCCCCTTCTCTCTCAGCTGCACTGTTTGCATGGCGCCCTGCTCCCCACGAGCACCACCCTTCTGTGAGCCACTGTCGCCTGAGGCCTTCACAGCAGCAGCACCTCTGCATGGGGCTAGCTCCTCCAGGAGAGGAGCTCCTTGGCTCCTGGATCTCTTTCTTTAATTTTTTGCTCCTACCTTGATGGTACTGTGTTGTAAGACCACTGTGATTTCAAAGGCCATTCCTGTGCCTTTGTGAGGCCTTTGTCAGCAGCTTATTTTGATGCTGAAGAGATTTCTTTCGGCATACACACATGCATGTTCTCTAGTCTATGCACTGCGCATGCATTAAGAATAGGCACGGCGTAGGAGGATGTTGCGTGGGCTTTGTGGCTATGGATGAGAACACTAATGAAGTAGCCTTAGTAAAAGATACACTTAAGATTTCATGGGCGGCTTACACTGTCGTAGGTGTATGAAGACAACATACTGAGGATTTATGACTTATTTCCATAAGTTTGTAATCATGGTCAATACTGTATTACCTGCTGTTGGATGTTACTGCCCATAGTTGTTTATATATATTATTCATAGTTGTTTACACAGTTTTAACTCCATTTGAGGTCAAGTCCTTAGCTAGCGTAAATTACTATTGCTATACTTCAATTAATTAAGCTGCGCTAATTTATACTGACTAGTAGCTGGCCTTCTCAAAATCTCGGTTGTTAATTGCTAAGGCAATTGCAAATGTTCCTATTTATGAAAAGTCCTGACAATAAGATCAATTCCTCTGTACTTGGAGTTCATGTTGTGTTTGATTAGATTTAAATTAATTAGACAGAAGCTGATTTTATAGACATGCTTGTTGTTAGTATTCTAATTAATGAAAAAAACTCTGCTCTGATAACGTATCTTCCCACCTCCCCCAAGGAAAGCTAATTTGACAAAGTCTCCTGATTATTTTTCCTGTCCAAAACCATGTAAACCTCTGAGATAGGCAAATAAGAAAATTATTTGGCTGGAAAAACACTTTTGTGATTGCCTGAGCAACAGCAAGAGTAGCTGCATACTTCCATGGTAGAGTCGTATTATATTTAGCTCTGGATATACTATTTGTTAGGAAACACTTGTCCTGAAAATGTGTCAGTGTCTGGCATTGCTTTCCAGAACAGTCCATACTTTGATTTTAAGGTTTTAAATGAAGATGTATACATTCTGGCTTCTGGTGAAATGGACTGGCAGTTGATGATGGCCGCAGCTGGGGAGTGAATTAACTGTAGAACAATCTTAATTCATGCTTTTGAGAAATGGTCCAGACAATCGTTCCCTAAAATAAGATCATTCTGAGAAGGATCAGATTCTGGCTCCCAGTTAGGACAAGTTTGCTCAAATATTGTCAAGGCTGAATCACTTATATAACCAAAGTATTTCTGCAGTTGGTGGATGTTAAAAATATCATATGTGCAGCATATACTTTTATTAAAACATCAGGGGAAATATAATTTTAAAGTGGAGGGGCTGAAACCTCATGAGACTTTTCTCTAGCGGCATTTCCAGCTTTACAAGATGTCTTGCATGATATGCAATTATCATAGCATATGCATCCCGTTTTTTACAGTCTGAAACACTGGAATAAGTGTGAACACTTTTCATTACTTAAATGGATCTAAACCAAATGTTTTGAGGTTTGTCCACCCTATTTCATTACAAAGCAATTGGACATTTCCAACTGAAAATGCTTTTATGGTTTACCATGTTCTACTGGTAAAGCTTTGAAGAGAGCAGATTGGTTGCACCATCATTAGCAGAATTTGCACAGCTAGGTTTTTTAGGTGCCTTCAAAAAGTGCCTTGGAAGCAACTCTTTTTATCAGTAACTTTAATGGATTTCTGCCAGTGTCAATGAATCTGGTCTACTGCACAACTGTCAATAAATTTCATTAGTTTAATATTTAGTATCCACCCACTGCAACTGAGAAACGGCAATGCCATAAGCTGACAAAGAATCACTCAGGATAGATACAAATACTTATGAAATATCTTCAGATATTTCAAAAATTGGAGAAGTAATCCACATTCTTTAAAAATGCTTGAAGTTTATTGGCATGTGAACTGCTTAGCTGAATGGATAGATGAAAAAGAATGAAATATTGTGCAATCACTTTGGGCAATTTCTTTCTCCTTATTCCGGGAATGGTCTGGTTAATTAGCATGCTTTAAACACAACATTTGGCTGTCTGATATGCACAGCTGTACACTTTGTGCTCTGCTGGTGATCCAAATACATGACATATCACACTCCAGCTGCTTTCAGTATACTAGTAGAAGTAATATCTTTCCTGCTACATTTCTTTTCTTTTCTATTTTTTCTTTTTACTTTTATCTTTTTTTATTAACATGTTTATAATTCACAAGTTGAGAACTTGAATCATTATATTTTAACAGAAAATTATTTTACCTCAGGTGAGTTTTCCGGAGATAACGCCCTGTAAACAGCAGGATAGAGAAGACCCTAATAAAAAAATAACTTTGACAGTAAATCCTAGTTATAGGTAAAATCATACATCAAAGAAGATCCATTGGTATGGTTTCGTGGAGTCTAAACAAACACAGCCAAGTTTCTGTCATTGCTAAGCTTTTGAACAGTTGAGACTTTTAGTGTTTCATAAGATGGAACATGCCCAATGTGTTCCAGCTTTGAGAGGGTGTAATACATGCACATTTTAAATTGCAGCATCTCAAGGATCTGCTGGAGATCATAGAATCATAGAATCATAGAATGGTGGGGGTTGGAAGGGACCTCTAGAGATCATCTAGTCCAACCCCCCTGCTAAAGCAGGTTAGCCTAGAGCAGGTTGCACAGGAATGCATCCAGGCGGGTTTTGAATATCTCCAGAGAAGG
>VZSC01002280.1:17100-57118 GCA_013398225.1 Steatornis caripensis | reverse complement strand
CAGATCTCCTCTCAGCCTTCTCTTTTCCAGGCTGAACAGACCCAGCTCTCTCAGCCTTTCCTCATAAGAGAGATGCTCCACTCTCCTAATCAACTTTGTGGCCCTCTGCTGGACTCTCTCCAGTAGTTCCCTGTCTCTCTTGAACTGGGGAGCCCAGAACTGCACACAGTACTCCAGATGCGGCCTCACCACGGTAAGATAACCTTCTTTAAAATTAGAGACTAGATCTAACTACAGCAAACTGTGTACCTATCAAACTTCACAAACATTTTGTGTTACTCAGAGGGAGCTGGTTGCATCTATCGATGGATGTGCCCTCCTGGATGTCCTCTCCAGGGCTGCAGACAACCTTTATCTGTGACATTATTCACTCAACTAGGGTTTTTTTTCTGTTATAAAGATACACATTTTCAGCTATTTAAAAAAAGGCAGAAAAAGGGAAACACTACAGCAATAGGGTGCAAGGCTAAGTGTAGCTGTCTTGAGGCTGATGGTGATGTTCCTGTAAAAAATCATGATCTGACTAATAATATATCACCTTTGCCACAAAATTGTTATAACATTTCTATGAACATATTGGTAGTGTTATTAATTGAACTATTTATGTACAAAAAGCTTTTATCCATGACACATTTGTTTTCTTCTAAAAATGTTTGGGTTTCTTCTGACTGCAGTTTCTCGTATCCCAAAGGAACACTCGTTCATTTTTCTTTTTTTCTTTTTCCAAAGAAGGAGTAATTATTACAAAATCTATGACTGTAAGGTTAAGTTTCATATTTTATTCAAAAGCTTTAAGGGACTAAATTCACATTCTGTACAGAAAAAGAAAAACGACAGTACTGTCAGAGCTAGCAGAAGTTATGACAATTTCCATCATCTTTAATAGGGTAAAATTTCTTATGAAACATTTACACAATTAGATAGCTGATAGTGGATTCCCAAGAAATGTTAACCGTGTTTGGCAAGGACTATTTCCTGAAAAATGGCTCCTTTGAATCTTGTGCATGTAGGAGTAATGCTTTTAGTGTAATTTTTTATGTTACCATGAAAAAGTATTGCCACACTGGACCATAATTGCAGCTTATAGAAAGTCTATAGCCAGATTTGAACAATATTTTCAGGTCTCAAGATAATCACCCTGTATGCCTCATCACCTGCGTGTGTCTGAATGCCACTCAGGCATGGTGAGAAGTTGGAGTGGAGCAGGAAAGCTCTCTGCTGTGATTCCCAAGCTTGCCAGGGTACTGTGGCCCTACGACAGGGTGAGGCTGGGGAGAGCTGGGGAAGTTGGCAGGGCAGCTGGAGCCAGTGAGGCCGTGGACTGGGGCGTGGGATGTCCCCTGTCCTGGTGCTGCAGTGCCTGCCTGGAGCAGACAGAGCTGATCAACAAAAGCAGGGTTATGGATAAACCACTGAGTGTGATCCCAGAAGAAAACTCCAAGGACTGGGTGGGGTGGTGCAGTACCCCTTGGCATGGAGGCTTGGAAAGAAAAAAGAGAGTGGCTGATATCTACTTAGCCTTGGTCCACAAAAAAAGGTTTTAGCCTACAATCTAGAGGGATAAAACTGTGGAGAAGAAAGGTCGGTTTACCTCTTGCTCCTAAGAGGAAATATTTAGTATACCTATAAATGTCAGTTCTCTGGACCAAGCAGAAACTTACTATATCGTCGTAATCAAGGGGCATTTAGAAAATTTGTGAGGGAAGTTTGGGACTCAGCCATACACATGCACATCAGCTCATATATAAATTCAGTCATTCCTTAGACTTCCTTAATAATAATTTATTTACACTTCAGACCAAAGGTGTGAGATTTATGATTTTTCAAGCGCTGGTTAGCTAGAGCGTGCAGCAGTATGAGTGCTTTCCTGTGCCAGTGGAGCACTGCGTTTCCATCTTCTCACTGTGTCTGTTAAGATTTTAGCTCCTCATGAGACAGCACTGCAATTAGTTCCTGCTATAAGGATGGATGCTGGCATGTGAAGACCAGCTTGCTAGGCACTGAAGTGAGAACCACTGCTCGTTTCTCTATGGCAACCTAACATGTGTCCAATGCAATAACAAACCATCACTCATGATGTGGGCCAGTTTTTAATTGAAGATTAGGAGATAAAAGCTTCTACATTCCTTTTTGAATTCCCTGTTTCTGCCCATTCAGACCTAAGCACACTACTGCATCATGGCAGAGCTCTGAAATACAGCAATTAGTCACACTGATGATTACCCTGAAAACAATGGTGATGATTGGTTAAGTGTTGCTTGTGTGTCCAATGACTTCTGAATGTGTTGGCCTTACGGAAGGTACAAGTCACTTTTTGACTCTCAATGACCACCATGCATTAGCCACTGATGGGAAGGACTGTGCGTGCCTGGGCGTATCAGTAGGAAAGAAAGGCTTTACCTTGCTAGCTGCTGAAGACCCAGGACTTCCGTAGCATAAGAATTTCTAAGCAGGAGTCAAACCCTTTGAAAAATCTAAGTCACTTTAAAATCAAGGGAGGATGAGGGCTGCCAACATCTTACTGAGCAGCCAAAAAATGGGTTTGTTTTGGACCCTACTGGGACACAGCACCCTTCTGTGCTAGAAGAGGGAGAAAAGACATAGGTGAGCAGCTGAGCAGAAGCAGCAAGAGCTGCTGACTGCCTTGAACTGAGGTCTCCATTGTTGTATATGTAACCAGAGATACTGATTCTTGGCTGCTGATGCCGTAACCTGGCCTTCTGAGTCACCTCTGTACCATGCTGTTCACAACTGCACAGGGAACTCATTCAATTGCCTCTATAAGGTCCTTTTAGAGTAGAAGTATGGGGCTTAAAATTAGGTTACATTGTCAAAATGTACCCATATCTCCTTTCCAAGAAAAATAAAACCAGAAGAGAAAAGGGGAAACCAAAAGATAGATATTCTGTTCCAAATTAATTGTGTATGCACTCATGGGAGGGGGGGGTGGGGGGGGGGGAGGGCATGTTCTATTTCAATAATTATTTAGATATTCAGATTTCTTTTGCAATCACTGACTTTCTGCTCCTAAATGAACTCTAGAATGAGTTTGTGGTCATGTGTAACATTTCTTCGGCTGTTAAGTGTAATGTCAGAGGATAATGAGTTACTCATAAATCATATCAGAAGCATGAGCTATTTCAGTCATGTCTGGTAAAGTATTGTTTGCTTGAATAAATGAGCTCTTAAAACCCATGATGCTTTCACGTAGGTGTCCCAAGTGATATAAGAGGTAGAAAAAACCCCACTGAAAACCATAAAGGATACATCTAGGCCCATTCCTGAAGCAAAAAGTTATTCTGAGTTCTCCATTGAGTCACCCTCAGGTTTAATAAACTGACTATTAAACTGTAACAATGCATACTAAAAACACTATACAGCTCCTGCAAAACTACTTACTAAAGTTGCAGACCCTGGAAATATCCTTTACTCTCCTGACTAGCTGCTGCAGACGGCTTAGTGCCTCACTGACTCTGAGCTGCTGGATGGGGAGCTCACATGCCTTCCATGGAGAGGTCAGATTTTATGCCTCCATAGATGTCTGCTTAAGTCCTCTGGCTCTATCCTCCTCATAACTTGAGGCTTACCATAGCATTTAGATAGATGCAAGTTTTAATTTTATTTTTAAGAGATATTTTCCTCACTCAACGGGATGACTGCTTGTGAAGCAGAAAGAATAAAATTTTACAGATTAATGAATTCTTTAAAAAACACATGCACCTACTTCCTGAGGTTTAAAATAAATAAATGCTCCCAAGAAGTATAAATTCTATAACATTGTTTTACTTTGTCTCTAACGGGACTTCTTTGGTGAAAGGTTAGGAAATCTTTTCCTTTTTCATCCTTTCAGGACAACAGTAAACTGGAGAAGACCATTTCTCCCATCTTCCTCTCTCTCAGGAAAAATGCAGCTTTCATTACCTAAATTTTAATTATTACTCAAAGATAACACCATTACCAGAGCAAGTATGGGATTTTTCAGGTATATGCACCTCTGTTCATGAAAATATTTTTAAGTTTCTCTTTGTGTTTATGAAATTTGCACTTGAAAATATAAACCTACATAAACTAGATTTGAAGCGGGAAAGGGATAAAACTGGGCTCGCTAGAGAAGGGGGGTAGCACACCGACTTGTGTGATGGTGCAATAGTGAGGTCCTTCAGTCTGTCATCTCAGTGGAGGTAGGGGATGGAGAGCCATGCGACAACAAAGATACAAGGATTATTGATGAATTAGAAACCACAGAAGCACACGAGAATGGTCAGGTGGGAATTAGGGCTTCTCCCCCTAAAAAGGTTTCAGGATCAATAGCCCAACTGAAGTAAATCTACATCAATGCATGGGCAACAAACAGGAGGAGCTGGAAGCCATTGTGCAGCAAGAAAATTATGATATAGTTGCCATCACGGAAACATGGTGAGATGACTTGCACAACTGGAGTGCTGCAATGGATGGTTGCAAACAATTCAGAAGAGATAGACAAGGAAGAAGGTGTGGTGGGGTGACCCTGTATGTTAAGGAATGTTTTGCTTGTCTAGAGTTTGATGATGGTGACGACAGGGTTGAGTGTTTATGGGTAAGAATCACGGGGAAGGCCAACAACTCAGATATCACATTGTGAGTCTGTTACAGACCGGTCGNGTGGGGGTTGACCTGCTGGAGAGCAGCTCTGTGGAGAAGGACCTGGGGGTACTGGTGGACAACAGGTTAACCAAGAGCCAGCAATATGCCCTTGCAGTCAGGAAANGGGTGACCCTGTATGTTAAGGAATGTTTTGCTTGTCTAGAGTTTGATGATGGTGACGACAGGGTTGAGTGTTTATGGGTAAGAATCACGGGGAAGGCCAACAACTCAGATATCACATTGTGAGTCTGTTACAGACCGGTCGACCAGGATGAAGAGGCAGACAAAATATTCTATAAGCAGTTGGGAGAAGTGTCGCAATCGCCAGCCCTTGTTCTCGTGGGGGATTTCAACTTACCAGCTATCTGCTGGAAATACAATANTGGAATGCTGTGTCCAATTCTGGGCTCCCCAGTTCAAGAGAGATAGGGAACTACTGGAGAGACCCCAGTGGAGGGCTACAAAGATGATAAGGGGACTGCAGCATCTCTTTTATGAGCAAAGGCTGGGAGAATCAGTCNGTGTCGCAATCGCCAGCCCTTGTTCTCGTGGGGGATTTCAACTTACCAGCTATCTGCTGGAAATACAATACAGCAAAGAGGAAACAGTCTAGGAGGTCCCTGGAGTGTGTGGAAGATGACTTCCTGACACAGCTGGGAGCCAGCCAGCTAGGGAAGGCACCCTGCTGGACCTGTTATTTGTGAACAGAGAAAGACTTGTAGGTGATGTGACAGTTGGAGACCTTCTTTGGCATAGTGATCATGAAATGATAGTTTTCAATTCTNCAGGAAGTTCCACCTGAACATGAGGAGGAACTTCTTTACTGTGAGGGTGACAGAGCCCTGGAACAGGCTGCCCAGGGAGGTTGTGTATTCTTCTTCTCTGGGAATATTCAAAACCCACCTGGACGCATTCTTGCGCAACCTGCTCTAGGCTAACCTGCTTTAGCAGGGGGGTTGGACTAGATGATCTCCAGAGGTCCCTTCCAACCCCTACCGTTCTGTGATAATCCAAGAGGAAATGGTTATGACTTGCTACGCCACTTAGACACACACAAATGTATGGGGCCGATGCGATCCACCCAAGGGTAATGTGGGAGCTGGCAGAAGTGCTCACCAAGCACTTTCCATCATTTATCAGCAGTTCTGGCTAACCAGGGAGGTCCCAGTCAACTGCAGATTAGCAAATGTGATGCACAACTACAAGAAGGGCTGGAAGCAGCATCCAGAGAACTACAGGCCTGCCAGTCTGATCTCAACAGCGGAGAAGGTTACGGAGCGGATCATCTTGCATGTCATCAGGAGCACGTTCAGGACAATGAGACTATCAGGCTCAGACAACATGGGTTTATGAAAGGCAGGTCCTGCTTGACTAACCTGAACTCCTTTGATGACAAGGTGACTTGCTTAGTGGATGAGGGAAAGGCTGTGGATGTTGTCTACCTAGAACTTAGTGAAATCTTTGGCACTGTTTCCCACCGCATTCTCCTGGAGAAATCGTCTGCTCATGGCTTGGACAGGTGTAGTTTTCGCTGGGTTAAAAACTGACTTGATGGCCGAGTCCAAAGAGCTGTGGCGAATGAAATTAAATCCAGTTGGCAACCAGTCACAAGTGCTGTTCCCCAGGGCTCAGTATTGGGGCCATTTCTCTTTAATATCTTTATCAATGATCTGTAAGATGGGATCGAGTGCCCCCTCAGCAAGTTTGCAGATGACACCAAGTTGGGTGGGAGTGTTGATCTGCTTGAGGGTAGGAAGGCTCTACAGAGGGATCTGGACAGGCTGGATTGATGGGCCAAGGCCAATTGTAGGACTAAGCGTTGAGTCCTGCACTTGGGTCACAACCACTCTCTGCAATGCTACAGGCTTAGGGAAGAGTGGCTGNTCTGTGATAATCCAAGAGGAAATGGTTATGACTTGCTACGCCACTTAGACACACACAAATGTATGGGGCCGATGCGATCCACCCAAGGGTAATGTGGGAGCTGGCAGAAGTGCTCACCAAGCACTTTCCATCATTTATCAGCAGTTCTGGCTAACCAGGGAGGTCCCAGTCAACTGCAGATTAGCAAATGTGATGCACAACTACAAGAAGGGCTGGAAGCAGCATCCAGAGAACTACAGGCCTGCCAGTCTGATCTCAACAGCGGAGAAGGTTACGGAGCGGATCATCTTGCATGTCATCAGGAGCACGTTCAGGACAATGAGACTATCAGGCTCAGCCAACATGGGTTTATGAAAGGCAGGTCCTGCTTGACTAACCTGAACTCCTTTGATGACAAGGTGACTTGCTTAGTGGATGAGGGAAAGGCTGTGGATGTTGTCTACCTAGAACTTAGTGAAATCTTTGGCACTGTTTCCCACCGCATTCTCCTGGAGAAATCGTCTGCTCATGGCTTGGACAGGTGTAGTTTTCGCTGGGTTAAAAACTGACTTGATGGCCGAGTCCAAAGAGCTGTGGCGAATGAAATTAAATCCAGTTGGCAACCAGTCACAAGTGCTGTTCCCCAGGGCTCAGTATTGGGGCCATTTCTCTTTAATATCTTTATCAATGATCTGTAAGATGGGATCGAGTGCCCCCTCAGCAAGTTTGCAGATGACACCAAGTTGGGTGGGAGTGTTGATCTGCTTGAGGGTAGGAAGGCTCTACAGAGGGATCTGGACAGGCTGGATTGATGGGCCAAGGCCAATTGTAGGACTAAGCGTTGAGTCCTGCACTTGGGTCACAACCACTCTCTGCAATGCTACAGGCTTAGGGAAGAGTGGCTGGAAAGCTGCCTGGTGGAAAATGGCCTGGGGCTGTTGGTCAGCAGCCAGCTGAATACAAACCAGCAGCATGCTCAGGTGGCCAAGAAGGCCAACAGTATACTGGCTTGTGATTGGCCCCCCCATACTCAGTGAGGCTGCACCTCAAATACTGTGTTCAGTTTGGGGGTGCTCACTGCAAGAAAGACATGGAGGTGCTGGAGTGTGTCCAAAGAAGGGCAACAAAGCTGATGAAGGGTCTGGAGCACAAGTCTTATGAGGAAGAGCTGAGGGAGCTGGGGTTGTTTAGCCTGGAGAAAAGAGGGCTAAGGGGAGAGTTTATCGTGCTCTAAAACTACCTGAAAGGAAGTTGTAGCGAGATGGATGTTGGTCTCTTCTGCAAGTAACAAGTGACAGGACAAGAGGAAATGGCCTCAAGTTGTGCCAGGGTAGAGTTAGATTGGAAATTAGGAAAAAATTCTTCACCGAAAGGGTTGTCAAGCATTGGAACAGGCTGCCCAGGGAAGTGGTGGAGTCACCACCGCTGAAGATATTTAAAAGACGTGCATATGTGGTGCTCAGGGAAATGGTTTAGTGGTGGACTTGGCAGTGCTAGATTAGTGGTTGGACTTGATGCTCTTAAAGGACTTTTCCGATCAAAATGATTCTGTGATTTTATAATTGAATTTCTCTCATACAACTCAAAGTGCTCAACAAATTGTGGATGCTGTTTGAGGCACTTCATTATCACAAATTGTCTGTATAGAAAGTTTAAGACGTTTGTATCATTTGAAATATTCTCTGGACTGGTCTAAGTACTGGTCATTATAAACTAGATCTTATAATACCTGTTTCATAGAGGTTATTAGTTATCTAGGTCTTCAAGTAGGAAATCTGGTTTGGAATGATGAATTGACTTGGAAGTACTCACTTGATAAAAGGCATAGGCACTAAATAAAGCTATCTTTACTTCCAGTTTTAATTCCAAAAACATCTTTCATCCTTCTTTCAGTATGTTGTGTAAACTGCAGAAACTGTCTTGTTCTTGCTTTTTGTACATAAATGTTGGAAAGTAAAAGTCAAGAAAATATTTTGTTTACTACAGCTTTCACCTGTGTGACGTGTCTAGAGAAAGATGATGTTTGGGAGGTTATTTGAAATTTCCTGTCAGAATATTTCAAGGGCTTCAATTCTGTTAATTTTTTTCAGTGGCAAAATCTTAAGCTTTTGTCTCATATTGAGAAAAATGAGGCAAAAAACTGGCCTCACTGACTTTACTGGGAGCATCCCTGAGGTCACCCACAGTGAGTTGCCAGGCCATTAAGAGCTTTGAAAAGAAAGGAGTTCAGAGCTCAGAACAAAAGTATACCCCAGTCTAGGCTGAAATGGGTTCCCCCCTTGCTTCTTTCTGCCCCATTTCCTTTATTGTTTAAGGAAAGACAAAGCCTCTGCAGGCACTTCTCCCTGAATTTCCTGGAAAATTCTTGCAGTAGTCCGGTCTGGAGATAGACATGTGATTTGTCTGAAGACAGACATTTCCTGACACTATTAACATTGATAATAAACTTTAACAGAGCTTTCTGGCTGTATGTTATCTTGGCAATTGAAGTAATTTGCTTTTAAGCTCAAACTGCTATTGCCTCCCAAGCGACATCACTTTTCCTGTATTTGGCCTGAAATTTAAATTGCTTCTTTTTGTGCTGGTAATTATTTCTCTCAGGCATTGGCATTCCTGACCAAAATTTAATCTACTGACGAGCTATGGAAGTGTTCTGTAAAGAAAAGGAGGTTGGCATAACTGCCATTTTAGGCACATGGTTGCTTTGGAGATCTGTGTTGTTAAATAAGAGGAGTATGTGTTCATTCAGGCTGTCCAAGATAAGTCCAAAATCAACAAATGGAACGAGTCTGGTGTTTGCAATCTGTTACCTCTTACAGGCAGGTAAGTGTAGTGAAAAAAGATACCGAGCAGTGTAGCTATTTGCATGTGGACTAGCTCCTGGAGGGATTGTACTGATACTCCGAGCTGTTTCTTTGATGTACTCCAGCCTAAACCCCAATAAGGAGTGGACTAAGGTATTAGAGGAGACCATATTGAGGTGGTTCTCAGAGATCAGAGAAAGAAAGATTGAAATAGGAGAAAATTAATGACACTAAAATGAGCAAGCTGAAGTTCTGTGCAGGATCAGAAAGGCTGCTGGAACAGACTCCTTAAGGAAGCTTCAGTAAGGTTATCTACATGGAGCCACTGCCACTCATTACAACCAATAGTGATCCCCCTGGTCTCGTGGACAAAGCATGGTCCTGCACCACCACCCAGGTGGACTATAGCCTCGCAGCTGAAGAGCCATATTTTGAGTGTATATCTTCCTTTAACAATACCTCCCTGGTGTGTTTAAATATATAATTTGCAATTTAAATGTTCTAGTTATTTGTGCACAACATTCCAGGACTCTTCCCCCGGTCAGCAGTTTAACACCCATTTTGCAGGTTTTGGAGTACGTATTTTAAGTAGAAAAAAAAATTTCTCTTTGTTTTCATTGTCAGAACCAGACATGTTTTGGAGTTATTTACTGGTAAATTGCCTGTATTTCAAATTGTACTTTCTAAGGGTCTTGTTGCAACTGATGAAAAATTTCTTTTAAAACTTTTTTTTTTTTTGCGCAAAGGCTGCCTCCTTTCCCCATACTTTTTTGTTATTTTCATTTTCTTTTCTGATAAGGAAAAATATCTAAATGAGAAAAGTCGTCTCCAAAAGCAGTTTTGTATTTACATTGTAGGTTGTGGCAAACCTCAAGAAATTGTAACACCATGAGCTTGTTGTTAACATTGAAAGAAAGTGCCTCTGAAAAAGTGTTTCTTTTTCTGTTGACTGCTGACCCTGTATTTGTGTGCAGTTACACATCTGGAGTGACAGGTTTTAGGATATATAGCATGATATAAATTTGGGTATAGTTTGCTTGGTGATACTGGGGGAGGAAGCAGTTGTAGGTACCCAGTGAATTAAAAAAAAAAAAGTTTATTTAATTACGAAATAAACTCTTGAACTTCTCCATTAGCATGTGTTGACTGGGTTGGTGAAAGCTCAGCTCTCTCTGACTGCACTTTCTAGCTACACAATGCAGAAAATCTTCTTTACCATCATGTCTAGCATGTTACAGTGATGCAACCACATTTGCACCACTGTTGGGGTACAGAGAAAGTATTATCAGCTCTTATCAGGTCTGCTTTATACTCTGAGCCCCCTTGTGTTCTGTGCTTTTTGGTCCCAAAAGAAGGGTCTGGCATGGCAGAGGTAAAACATTGGTCTCCATGTGTCCACGGCTTATCCATGACTTTCCTAACTGTCACGTCTTTCCCTCTCTCTGAGCTTCAGAGAGCTTCATACCACTTGTGTCTTTCTCTCCCCAACTCATTTTTCGCTGCTCCTTGTCCAGAATGGAGAATCTGAACCTTTTCCTTCCTGTGGAGAAAATATATCTAACCACATTTTGAGCTCTACCACTTGTTTCAAATGCTGTATCAAGGAGTTAACCTTTAAAATTTTACTTTTCTTCCTAAATATTACTATAAAATGCATTCTCTTTTGCTCTCTCTCTCTTAATCTTATCAGCTGGCTACTAGCAAGAATTCATTTTGGTTTGTACAAAAAAAATAATATCTACTGTGTCAACAGAGTGAACCTCTGCCTGCTCTCATTATGCACAGCAACTCAGTTTGCTAAGCTAAACTACATAGGGTAGCCAAACTTCTAAAACAATTGGTACTGAATTACAAACTTTTCCTTGTGTTGTCAGTTAGGGCGAATATACACAAATATGGTTGCTTTTACTGTAAAGAGTATAAATGAGCCTTAGAAAGAAATCTTAAGTTTTGCAACCTCGGTGAAGGAACATTGATTTAGTAAGGAGGGTAAGACTGGGAAGGCAGATGTATAGTCAAGGTTCTTCCTCTCCTTCCTAGTCAGACAAAAGGAATGGACATAATTTAGTTCATAAAAAGATTCTGAAACATATTAACATAATTAGGGGTGTAATGCTGGGCCAAACTTTGTTAGCTACACTAGTGCCCCCATAGCAAATTCAGTTTGATTTTCACCAGAAAAGATTCTCAGTAAAATAATGCCAAGTACAAATGGAAAATACATTTTCTCCCATTTAAAAAAAAACAAAACCAAAAAAAAACAAAAAAAAACAAACCAAGAAACCCCAACCAAACATGCCAAATACTTTGATGGTGTCATGACAAAAGCAGCTGCAGTCTAAAACTTTGCATGTAAATATCTTAATGAGGGGAAGTGCCTTTAACAGATGGCAAGTTGCAAAATTTTAAAGAAAAAATCTTTGGTAAGCTCTGTAGGCATCTGCTAAGAATTTAGCAGATCTATGAGATGAGGGGACAAGGATTGCCATCTTCTCCCTCAGCCTTCCTGTTTTCTGGTTTCTGCTATGGGAGAAGGTAATTGTAAGCAGAAGACTCGTAGCAACAAGTTGAAACTGTTACTGACTTGTTATACACTTGTTATAGTAGTTGCTACATATCTAGCCTTTCTTGTTGCGAAATGAATGGTCCCATTGACGCCCAAAGGTGCTATTAAAGTAACAGAAAATACAGGTTCACCTATAAAATGCAATTCTTTGGGAACAAATAGCCAAACTGGACAAACACATGTTTATAAAGTGATGCTGGAGAAAGATTTCTGCCACGTCTACCATGAATGCATTGGCTTCATCCTCAGTTCAGTGGTCTGTTGTGTTTCCAGAAGGCCTTTGAGTGTCTCCTAGAGTGGATGAACACATCGCCTGCAGTCACGAGAAATTATTGCAATAGAGTCTCCAGATGGTAGCGTCCAACTTGGGAGTGAGATTTTTTTCCCTGCGATGTACCGCATGCTGGTTCCTAGGCAGATGTTGTTCTGTGTGATGCCAGGAAACCTGAGACATGTTTTGCCCACACCTTCCAGAAGTACCAGCATGGCATCAGCAACCACATCAGTATCTGGACTCCAGCACACTTAAGGTAAGGCAGTGCAGGCAGATGTGTGGATCTGAGCAATCCAGACTCTCGGGTCACCTAATGCAGTGCACACAAGCCTGGGTTTTCACTGATTCTCTTTCTGTCACTAGAAATGTGTTCATTATTTGCCTTCTGTTGAATAAAGATCTTCTTACTTATTTCAAGTGCTTGTGCTTACCTCAAAAAGAGTTTTGAATCTCTTGATAGGTTCAGAGGTCATGCAACTCTTTCCTGAAAACTCAGACCTCACTACACTAATTAAAACTTTCTTCCTATGTCAGCCATTCTTTAATAGACATTGTCATTAACCTCCCTCTTTCTTTTTCTTTTATAATGTGAAGAAAACCCTCCAGCATCAAATGTAAAAGTGCATTTCTTCTTAAAACAATTATGGAAGGTTCTTGTTGTTTTCTTCAGTTGTGGCATAAAGAATGGTAATTTTGGATCTCTGTGTCATACTTAGATCTGCTAATTATTAAATGCTTTGACATCACCAATGACTTTGTTTTCCTTTTTCACCTACTTATTTCAGCACAACTTAGATGCCTGATGACATGTCCTCCCAGCTTCATGTAAAGGCTGCGTTCTTATATTTAGTGCTTTATGTAAGCAGTTGGGAGAGCAGCAGCCTGTCTCCTTCTCTGTCCAACAATATGTCCTGAAATGCTTTGGTAATTCAGGGTACCATTCACTGTACATTCATGTTGCTGTCCCAGAAGAGCAGGATCTGCTCACTGTCAAGCATGAATCCTAGGATAAGGAGGATGTGCTCATTCAGGCTGAAGCTACTTAGGGAATAGAGTGGCTTTGCCAGGTACTGCCTATGAGCTAACCTGTGATAGCTCTTCACATGTGCATTCATAATCGATGGAGATTCTCATTGTTTAGTTTTGTATATAGGAACTTTTGTTATTCACGAAGCCAAGAATGCAAACAGGAAGGTTAGGTAAAGACTTTCTTCCATTTTAGTGTACAAGTTTTCTTGAATGAGAACTATAAGATGAAAGTTTTCAGACGTAATCTGAGCTCTGATTGCTTTCACATTGGACGGTTATCTAAGCATGAAAGGGTATGTGCTGCCCTGTGCAGAAAGCCAGTGTAAATTCCTCTGTGTCATTTGGATCCTGTGAGACCCATGCCAGGACTGGGAGCACAGGTGGAGCAGCAGCAAAGAAAAAAAGATTTGGAGACAGCATTGATACATGGCCCTATTCACAGAACAGTCAGGGGCTTAGCCTGTAGAAGGCCGTTGGAGTCCATCCATCATTGTACAACTGGGATCAAGATAGCCAAACCCTTGCCTACAGCCCCTGATATTACAGTGTCTGTTCCAGCCTGTGAAAAACAGCAAGTCCTCCCCAGCAAGCTTTTGGCTCATAGGAAAAAGTGATACAACTCATTGTAAGCTTTGCAAAAATGATTGTAACTGTGAAACAGAATCGGTTGACTCCTGTCTTTCCCAAGGCGGTTTGATTGACTTAGGTTGCCTTTTGCAGCTTCTGGGCTTTCTGTGCCTGCATGTGACATAATATGCCAAAACGCTACGTCTCAACGCTGANACAACTCATTGTAAGCTTTGCAAAAATGATTGTAACTGTGAAACAGAATCGGTTGACTCCTGTCTTTCCCAAGGCGGTTTGATTGACTTAGGTTGCCTTTTGCAGCTTCTGGGCTTTCTGTGCCTGCATGTGACATAATATGCCAAAACACTACGTCTCAACGCTGAGCTCAGAATACCTCACAGCTCAGAATTTCAGCTCACTCCTAAAAGTGATCAGAGTGTAATTTAAAGCTATCAGTAACCGAAATACTGTAGTGACTGGTTTGCTTCTGTGCTTTGCAGATTTTGCAGCATTTGTGGTAAGGCTGTAATTTTTCTATTGTGTCATTGCTTTTGGAAATCTCCCATACAGTGGTAAAAGAAGTATTTTAAAACACAGTAATTGTTACCATTACAAATGCATACTAATCAGCGTTCAGAAGCAAGACTTCAACTTGGTAATATATATTGTAGTCAAACATTAAGTGACTATTTTTCAAGTTGAGACCATCCTTTTAAAGTTATAAATGCCTTTCTAGTTTCTCCTGCATATAGAGTCATGGTATAGTCTAGCGTCTAAGGATATGGAAGAAAAAAATAATTTTTTTTGTCTATTCCCACTCCTATATCAATCATGTACAGCTAAGCTATGTCACTGAGGCTTTTATTTCAATATATTGAAACTTATTTTTGCCCTCATATGATAAATTTTAAGTGAGAAATATTTGGAGAATATATTTAATTTGCCAGCACAGTTAATACATTCAGCAGAGCAATTCAGTTGCATTAAGATGCCTCCAAGAGAACAACATGCTTGGCTCAAACATAATATACAAACGCAGCAAAAGCAACTGCTAGAAATTCTTGTCAAGCATTGAAAGATGCTATGTCAAAACAAAACAAAAAATTCAAGAACAAATTCCAGCTCATGTATTATTTTTCTTCCATTTCTTTCTTTTACAGTACTTTGAAATCCACAAGAATTTTCCTCTCCCCTTGGCTCCATAAAAGTTGAATTTTGAAATATGTATTAAATGCCAGTAAATTAGGGTTAAGTTGTATAAATGCATCTGTTTGGGAGAAGGGACAGCAAATTCCAAAGCTCTGTATTATGCAGCTTGCAGCAAGCTCTTATCACAAGGTCATCTGCTGGCAGCAGGACACCACCACCACAGAATCCTACTTAGTCACCACTGATCACCTGATATAACATTTGGGGTGTTGTGATGAGGAGATCATCTTGATTTCCCTTAGAAATGGAATTCAGGATGCACAGTCCAATGCGCTAAGTGCTGATTTACCCAGTTTTGAGGAAACTTCTGTGTGTGACATTAAATCTTCCTCGAAGATAAAAGAGGTGGAGGGGAAGGAAGGCGGGGAGATGGAGAAAGAAATGTTGAACATTGGGAATAGTGTGAATACTTAACAACTCCCTCCTGGTCCCCCAAATTGCAGAGGTTTTTGAGATGGATTCCCCACATTCTGCTTCTTCTGGAAGGCCACTGAGCAAGCTGTGAAACTTTTCCTTGTGGGCAGGTGGGTTCTCTGGGAGCACCAACAGCTCCCACCTCTGGCTTACTGCATTTATTTCTGCTCTAGAATACAAAAACATGTACAAGCAAGGTCAAATCCTTGTTTAGCTACAATCATTTGAGGTTCAAAGCAAACCCCGATCTTTCATGTGGGTGAATGGATAGAATTTGATCCACGTTTGTCACGGTTTAAAGCTAGGCTGGCTATTAAATGAACGACAGACGCTCTTTGCTAACTCACTCCCTTCTCAAGGGGAAAGAGGAAAGCTCAAGAGACTTACGAGTTGGAAAACTTAAACCAGCTTTAATCCAAGAACAATAATAATGTATTACAATAATAGGAAAATTAATAATGAAATATATACAAATATACAAATATGTACAAAACCAATGCTGAGCTCCTCTCCCAACCAATGATGAATACATCACCTGGATGCTGCAGGGCATGCCCCAAGAATGTCCCGGACTGTACTCAGCAGCAAGCAGGAGCTAGATTCAGGAATGCACGGATCGGGATCAAAGGCAAAAGAATCGGACAGAGTCCTCCTCTGACACTGGCCACAGAAGAAGAGAAGGAGAAACATCTGGGTGATCCCTCGGCTTTATTCTGAGTGTAACGTGTATGGGATGGAATAGTACGTTTGGTCAGTTCTGGTTCACCTGTCTGACCCGCTCCTTCCCACAACAGGGTCGCAGGTGTGACCCCTTTTCCGCTCTTTCATTTCCGGCACATAAGAAAGTTAGCAGAAGCAAGCATTGACCTTGGTGTCTATAGGGATAACTATAAGCAAGAGCCTTACTGCATTCCATCCCTACTGATGCTCCAGCACTAACTATAAACACCGAGCCTTATCACTGCTAGAAGCAGCTACTGTCTGGAAAAACACGCAGTTAATTTCAGAGAGTGCAGCTTCTCAGAAAAGATTTAACTAAAAAGCAAAGTTACTAAAAGAAAATTGGTTCTGTCCTGGCCCAAACCAGGTCAGCATTATTTAAAACAGCTCAAAAGAGAAGGTACTTACTAGATTCCATGTTTTAGTCCAATTATTTTTTTCTTCCACATGTCTTATGGGAAATATAAAAGAATGAAAAGAGAAACACATGTTGATTAGACAGGTCCTTGGTGTTTATTTGCTTTCTTTTGGGGATTTGAAGAGGCCAGCTTCTGTTGCCAGTAATCCCTTAATATGGTTGCCTTTGCTAGTCTTAAATTGATGAGTCAATACTGATAGCACTCTAAGGCAGTGGAAGATCAATACATGTGGGTCTTTTCAATGCCCTCCATTACTTTTTTTGATTTATTTCTCTCTTAGATAGTCTCTGACTAAGCCTCTTGTATTGAGTTTATTGCATGTCTACTTTGGCAGCTAAATAATTGAGAACTTTGCTAAAGGAAGAGAAATAAAACTTTAAAATATGTTATCTACAAGTTCTTTCTTAGTTTGAGACTCTTCTGGACTGCTGGAAACTTCTTTGAAACAAAACATTTTTTCTCCATTAAAATATTCTGAAAGTTAAAACTTTCAGCCTGCCTGAAGAAAACTTTGCTTAGGGACATTTCCAGGTCTTTTTGTGACACAGTACCAAGAATGACATAGCAAAAGCTAGTAGCTGACTGGTAATGATGATCAATGAATCACAGCTATGAAGAGCAAGAAGTTTCAGGTTGGAATATGGTGCTTGTGGTCTACTAATGGTGTCTAAAATGAAGTACACCTGTGAACGGTTGGGTACCCAGGCCTCATTACTTTTGGGAAAATAAATAATACCACTACACTTGTTAGGACTAAATATTCCAAACTGGAATGGGTCAGAGTAGTATAAATATTAGTGACAATTATAACATGTAATTAACATTTATTATGATTGCATGCTCTAGTGATAGTAGGGTTTGCAATGGGAGCTGGCTCTCATCTTCTTAGGCACTATGCAGAACACCAGCCCACCGTTCAAAAAGTTTTTAGTTTAGTTGAACAAGTTATTTGCATTAGTCTTTGCAGCTTTAAACAATTTAAAGTCTAACAACACATTTCTTTTGACAAACATGATGACCACAGATCTATATTCATAAAGAAAAGTGACTGATCAGACACAATTTTTTTTGCTGAAGTGTTAAGGGAGGAGAAAAGTTGGCATACAACTCCCGCTTAAAAATGTACAAGTCTTGTACAGACCTCAGTGGGCATTAGAATCAGGGCAATGATGAGCTATCTGGTAGATGAGGAGGGGTTTAGGCACTATTAACTTCCCAAGATTAAAGGCACTGGAGCCCCAGTTCCAGAGACAGAGAAACTCATCTTCTTGTCCAAACTGGCAGCTGTTGAATTTCTGTTCCCAGTAACTGATCCCACTGTGCTGTCAGTTAAACTTCTCTCCAGCTTTAACAACCTGTGGTTTTTTTAAAAAAATAAGCTGTAAAGAGCTGTTGACACCTCAGGGATATCTCTGGAAAACTTTATGTTTTGAAACAATTTTGCAGATGCAGTATTAGAAAGGCTTTGGCCTTCTTCACATGATTTCTGCACTTTATTTACAAGAGATGCCTGCAAAAAGCATGATCGTGTTTCACAATGTCATTTTTCTCTTCTGCTTATTTCTTATTTGAAATCCTCACTTTCCAGCTGGCTCCACAGCCGTTATGTGACTCCGATGTGTCACCCACTGCAGCCCTCTCTAATGTGTTTCTAATACCTTCAACTAATACATTTTTGAATAGGCATGACTGTTAGACAGCGGGCTATATTTTTTATTTATCATGGTATGTATATTGGTATAATACTAGTACGGCTATAGTTGTGTCAGTATGAAGTACGCCTCTGACTATAGAGCAATGAAATATACTGATATAGTAACCACTATAGCATCACCAAACTGTACTCTTTTAACAACGTTGGTGTGGTGGATGAGACAACACTGTAAAAGGGGTTCAGTTTGCTGGGATGATGGAGATTGCACAGGCTTTTTCTCCCCATGATCATGAGAAATTTGTTCAGAGAATTTTGTTTTTCTTTTCCATGACTATAAGAAAACAGCAGTTTTTCAATAGGGAGAACATTTCCCAGGTAGTACAAACATGACCACAAGAAGAGGGATGGCAGGATGGACCACAAGAGACGAGGCAGTAGTGCAGTGAACATGTAAGTCGGCACTGCTCTGGAAAGAAAGGACTCATCTCCTCCCCAGCACCCAGTCCTGCCCCTACCCTGTGCCCATCTCACACCAGCCTGGGCCTTCATGGATGAGCAATGAAGAGGATCAGGACACCCACTGAGCTGGACAACAACTGCCCGTTTTGCCTCTAGCACTGATTTTCAGCCACTTTGGTTCCATAATGCAGAGCAGGAGGAGCTGGTGCGTAGGGGAGGTGAGGACTGCTCTGGAGAGCCCTGCTAGGTCAACCTGCACCTCTAGTCATGGCTCAGGGCGTGAGCTGGCAGGTCCCCAGGGAAGGAAAAAACCCTGTTTCTGTTGCTGAAATTTCAGAAATTTCAGAAAATGTACTGTATTCTCTTCTGTAGTCCAGTCTGTCTTTGCAGAGGCTCATAACTCACAATTGCCATTAGTAAAGGAAGAAAAGAAAATGTATGAGCAGAGTTTGTTTTTAGGAAAATTTAAAGATCAAAGACAAGAGGAAACACGAAATCTTCACATGAAAGTAACTTGCATGTTTTTCTAGCGACTTGGGTACTCAGCACACACATGAGTTCTTTGTATAGGTTTCGGTATAGCAGAATGCACCACATGAGGCATCGTGTGCTTGGAGCTATCAAAGCTTTCACAGTAACGTATTTTATCAATATTTACAACAATGAATCCTACCCCTACTACATGCACCAGAAACAAATGAAATAATAAATGAGAGTTTTATAAGCTGCTTTTTTTTTTTTCAAAAGGAAGATTATACCATACCTCAAATTCTGATCTGTACCAAGATTTTCTCCAGCTGAGGGTGAGAAAACAAGTTTGATTCTGTGAGGTTGTTTGAATTGGTTGCTCTCTTGGAATCTTGCAGCAAAGTTTTTCCCAGGGTGAAGAGAAGAAAGGAAGACTTGGTGTAGGCCCCTTCCTACTTTTAGGTGAATAATTGTAAAAAAAAAAAAACATTTTCAAGATCTAACTAATCTCTGTATGCTCTTTACCAGGTTTAGTGAGTGGCAAATTGTCCGCTTAAAAAGACTCCTAACCTTTGGGGTTGTAACTAAATGCAAATAATGAGGTGGATAGTGGTTTGTAAGCATTTCTCCTGAAATAAAAATAAACAATTTGGTCAGTCCTCTAGGATGTTACTTATATCACTGTTGGTTAGTGATATTTCTGTAATAAATGTCTTGAAAATATTACACTTCCTTATTAGTGCCAGGTAAAATATTATCTCATCTTCCATTTCCCTTTGGTATACTATACATAAAAGACATATTCTCCTAATTTAAACAAAGAAACATCAGTTTGCTCCTTGCAAAATCATTCATTAAAAAAAATTACTAATGTACTGGTGTTTACAGTTAGAATGTCTTGTAGTAAATTAGATGTTTGCTTAGTGTCTTTTATTTATAGTCATATTCGTCATACTTTTGTATTTTAATTCCTGAATTCAACAAGATTTTCACGCCATAGACATATTGCAGTCACCAATACAGAAGAATTAACACTTTTAAGACTTTGCATGATATAAGCAAGTCGAGAGAGCCTTTTTTTAATTTAAAAAAAAGAAAAGATTATTTATTTTCTTGAAAGACATTGATTATTTTTTCACCTGAAATTATTATAATGATATTGAAAGAACGAAATGAAGATAATTCTTGCACTGGGTGGATAAATATTTTAAATAATTTTTTTCTGCTTATAGTAAGGTTTCTAGGCATTTATATGACGACATACAGAAAAGAAGTCGCAACAGAAAAATAAAACTCAGATTCAGTTGCTATATGTATCTTTGTTTTGAATTCATCTACCTGTTACTCTTTTATCTGATACTGTACTCCCTCTTTTTCCTATTCCTACAGTAGTAAATCTGGGTTTGCAGACTATCAGAGCTTGTCCCACCCTCCAGTCATGATATGTTGTTGTTACTAGTAAAAGTGCTATTCAAAGATATACTGATGTCAGCCTTATTACCAGAAATCTGTGGTGCAAGCTCTCTTCCACAGATGAGCATGAAGTTGAGAGAGCTTTCTTTATGGACAAGCTCATTAGAAGTGTACAGTTCATTCAAGGTGAGTGAAATGCCTTTTGCATAATTTTTAATCCATCTGCCAAATAGCAGACCTTCTCCCTAGCTACCTCCATAGCCATCTTCACCTTTTGTGGTCTAGAGGTTAGCCTTTGGCACCTTTCTTGCTAGCTGTTCTCTTCTTGAGCCCTGTCCCTGGCTTACAAAACCTTCTTCAGGTTGAAGATCCAGGACAAGAAGTAATGATTATGCCATCAGTTGCAAGGTCATTCTCCTACTAGTCACACACAGTCTTCTAAAAGACCCATCCTCCCAAACACTGACCCCACAGCCATCTCAGTAAAGCAACTACTAAGCCATGGGCAAAATCTCCCCTCGTAAGAAGGTTCAGCAGAAGGAGATGGTCAAACCTCGGTACTCCTTCATGCTGCAGGTTTCTGAGTTACAAATCCATCCTGCCTTCCATGGGCACATGTTGGGACCTTGGCCCAGCTACAGAGCGTGCTGCAGATCACATGCTGTTTGACCCACATGAGGGCTTTGTGAGGGCAGTGACAACTGCCAACCACCTCATCATCTCACAGCACATGTATTTTCATGGAAAAAATATGGTAAATTTATTTCTCTTAATAGCCTCTCTTCTCAAAGTTTACATTGGCAAATGTGCTTAATGTCATCGATGAACAGGGTTGCACGAAGGAAAATCCTGCTCCCTGCCTCTTGGTGGAAACAATCCACGATATCCCATATACTGTCAAGCTGATGGAGAAAGGAGAGAAGAGCATATAATGACATGAGCAAGTGTGCTAAACCACTGTGCTGCCAGCAGTCGCTATGTCTGGGCTCTCAAGTATACACCTTGGCTGTCTCCTAACTCCATGCTGGCATGAGACTTGAGCACACACAGGTCCCAAGTGCCCAAGTTTCCTCAGAAATTAAAGCCTTGCGACAGACAGGAGCCTTATTAAGCACCCGGATTGGCCCCAGTCTGGACAACTGGAGGTGTCCTGGTCCTTGGTATCTGCTATGATCCACATCTGGAGGTTAGCTTGGGTCTTTGTTTTCCTGAAAAAAAAAAAAAAAAGAGTTTTGAGGAAAGCTCAGTTCACATCTGAGGCAAATCAATATGTCTTCACCGCTTCTGATGGAGCTCATCTGATTTAATTTAGCTAAGGATCTGGACTACTGTTTAGTTACTGTAAAAATCATCTCCAGGATCCCTGTATCAAGATGGATACTGCATTTCTGTATCTGGTGGCAATGTATCATATAAATAAGCAATAACCCCTAACCACCAGACGTAAAAACCCATTGCATGCATGGCTGTTGCTACAGACAATAAATACAATGGCTTCGATTTGGATTTCAGAGTTTATTTTACTGCCCTGTTATGCCTTTGATGTATCTGTAAATGACACAGAAATACATTGTCCTTCAAGAAGCAAATAGCATCAACTTTAAATTCAAGAGTTTACATTCTTATAACATGATGGGGAAAGGCACTGGGGTTTTGATACTGTTTCAGCAGTAAAATGAACCCCCACTTTCCCTCTAGTGAGCATGGTGTAATCTTCATATGTCAGGATGAGCTCAATGCACTCCAATAACATCCAAGCATTTTTATCTAGGAAAAGTAATGGTGTTGTAGGTGGTACCTTTAGTTCCAGTTTACAAATCTCTAGAAAATCTAAAGCAAAAATTAATGATTTTCTGGCTATTATTTTTAAATAAAGTGTTCTGTTGCTATCTTAAGAACACGGACAAATACTAACTTCTTTATCCAACAAAAATGCTCCCAGTTCACTCTAAAATTGTGTGTCAATAGCAAGAAATGTTACATGAATAGTTTGCAAGTTGTTGTCATATCCTCGTAAGCGCTTTCAGTAATATTTTTGGAAGGTATTTTGTGTATAGAGGATCCCATGACCTCTCACAGATATGAAAATATCAGCTTTGAGAAATTAAGAAAAATCTAGGTTTTTTCTTTTTTTTTTCCCCACTCTGAGCAGCAGAGAGATTAGGAGACATTTCAATTATTTTGTAAGAAAGAAATGGTTAAATTTTGATTTCAGCATCCTGATTTTTCAAGCCACTCTCCATGTGCATAGAACGATTCCTTTAAATAATTCACTGTGCTCATGTCACAGTTTTAAATATGTCTAATTCAGTTTTGAGGCTTAGTTCCCTATTAGAGAAAATATGAAATTATTTGCCAGTAAAAAAAAGAGGAGGACCATAGATAGGATCTACTGAAAATAATGCAAAGCAGGAAGGTGTAAATTAGCTATAATTATTACAAGATTTAACTGGGTTTTTTTTTAATTTGTACTAATGGGGAAAATATACTGCTTCTGTATAACTTACAAAGAATCAACAATAACTGCTGGTTAAATAACCGTAAACAATACAACAATTAACCCTACCAAAAAGAACACATCTATTACCACCACTCACAGGTCTCTCTGAACTAGGCACCTGTCAGCCCAGGCAAGAAAACTGAATTATTTTAACCACCTACATGTGGAGAATGTGGCAGGATATGGCCATTTGTCTCTTTATAATCACTCTATCAAATTTGTAATGGTCTGCAAAATGAAAAAGCTGTGGTTGGTGCTCAAAAAATGCTAGGAATGCTGTGCATAGCCCCTGCTGTGCGTTTTATATGAAGACCTGTGCATAGTACTAAAAAACCCACTCTCGAAACAACCTACAACAATAACAAAAAGAAAGACTGATCTGTTTATTTCTTGCATTTCTTATAATCTTCAGGCTGAGCTTCTGAGCCTGCTGCTATTTTAGTTTAGTTCATGTTCCAAAAGTTCTGCTCATTTTTTATTTTTTTCTCCCATTACCTGGATGAAATTTGAACATAAAAGTTGAAATACCAAGAAAAAAGCAGCTGTGTAAATTTCCCAGAATTTGCTTTGCAAAGCTGCTAGCATGGAAATATATCCTTCTTGCTTTTTTTTTTTTAAATAGTGTGCTAATTTTTTGCCATTTCACCAAGCCGAAAGGACAGTGTTTTGTACGTGTGATCTAAATCTTCCATATCTGTGGTGGAAAATATAATTTGCATGAAGCCAGAGAAAAAGTCTGAGGAGGAAAATAATGAAACATCTCTACCTGGTTAGCAACGCCTTTGTTTTGTGGAAATGAGGTAAGGTCTCAGGCAAGCAAACTCCCAGCAAATGCAGGGGGAGCTGGCTGTTGCTCTACTAGGTCAGTGAGACCCCAAAGGTTCCTTATCTGGCTGCAGATGAGACAACATCAGATTTTAGTACTTTGTAGAGGTATTGAGCTACTGCAATCATTTCTCTTTGGTTGCCTGGGTGGAATCCCTTGAGCTTTAACTGATGGATAGAAAATGTCTACTACTTTTCTGAAAATGGGAAGATGAACAAAGGGGAGTAAGTCTGGTCTTTTATGATTGGAAAATGTCTTCTTCTGTTTCTGATAATGGTAAAGGACAGGAAGAGGATGAGGCTTTTGGGCAACATTCCAAAGCAGGTGACCATGGGATGACCATGATTGCACCCGTTGGTGCTAGCAGACATCAGTGTCAAGCTCTCTGCAGGTCTAGACATTGCTTGTTTTTTCCAAAAGAAGTTACTCTTTCAAAAGCTCTTTGTAGGAATAAAACATACAGATGGTAACATCCCAAATTTCAGTCTTTGTGACTGGCAATAAGCAGTAAGAAAAGTGACACCATTTTTTAATCTGCTGTAAAAACACCTTTAGAGCATTTTCCCTTCTTCTCATATAATTATGGACTCTTATCTCTTATTCAGCAACAACAAATCTTTTTCTTTAGAGAGCAGGTTGAACTAATTTCTTGTAAACCAGACCTTTTCTTGCCTTTCTGCTCAGATGAATCATGTACTTTCAGATCTTGCTTTTCTTAGTGACTCAGTATACAACTATCAAATCATACACTTTTATAAAAAAAAAACTTATTCTCTGTGACTTACAAGTTCAAAATACAAATTTTCCAAGTTTTAGTTTTAATGATGGCCCTGTGTTAAATTCCTCTGATTTCACCTCCCTCAAATTTTGTATGTACATTCCAGAAGAAGAGAGTTTTGTGCTGGGCATCACCTGGATTTGCTCCAGAGCCCAGTGCTGGCTGGAGAAGAGGATCTGTTTTGAGACACAGTAATTGCCACACTGATACAGCCTGACAGCCAATAACCTGGGTAGCCAGTTCCAGTGGGGTACAAACACTTTCAGGTTTCTGAGGCACAGGCTGAAGAAATCCCAAGGCAACGTGTATTGTGAATAAACAATGCTTTACTTCCTCATAAATAAAACCTTTATTCTGACAGTAGTTTTGCCCAAGGATCAAAAAGTAGGGAAAAATGGGCAGCATACTGAAGAACTTGGAAGTGCAATTCAAATCTAGATAGCGTATCATTCTTACAATAATAATTAATAGTCAGATGCGAGACTACCATAGCAGCAAGATGTTGCTCATACACAGCACTTTCTGTACTGTGTATACTAGTTAGCATCTCAGCTTTCTGTGCAAAAAGGAGAGGGATAATTGGAGCAATAAAAAGCTATGAACCACAGTCAAGATGTTTAAATGCTCTGAAGAACACAAAGGATGTGGATGTAGTTTATGCATATCAGGCTTGTGATATCTTCAGCCTATGCTGGAAAGGCTTTTAGTTTTCTGCATTGGAATGGGAAATATAAACCAATATAAGAACTGAGAAGTGGTGTAAACAAGACAAATTGCTAAATGAAAAGAAAGCCCACAAAATGACTGAAGCAGAAACACTTTCCCAAGCAAGTGATTAACCTGCCTCTGAATGCTGAGCTGGCTGGAGCCTCCTGTCTTCCCTCCGAGGGGCCAAATGATAGCACCTTGCAATCGGCCTAAGAGTCTATTGGCGAAGTGATAAGTCAGCAACGTTAGTGAGAGCCAGCAGGGAGGAAAATCATTTTACTCTGGTGCTCTTTCTCCAACGGTAAAGAAATATAAAAGGTTTTTAAGCACCCTGTGCGGCGCTGAATCAAAAGTTTCATTGAGTATTAAAATGACCGACTTCTTCGGTAGCAACGCAGCGCTCACCATTTGAGTGGAAAGGTGGGAGGAGCGGTGGACAAACTGTCCCGTTTGCCAAAGGAGGGGCTCCAATTTTTATGGGAGTGGAATTGAACATTAAGCAACTTTGAGACATCCAGCTTTGGATGTCATAAATATTGAAGTAACAGTGAGATGGAGACACATAATGCCTTGGGTCTGAAACCAGTGGAAACTTAAAGACTAGACATAATGTGGGCCAATGCTGAGCCAGAAGAATATTTTATCTTAGGCCATGTGAGGACACATTAAGATTGGTTTGGGAGGAAGATTTAAATGGAGCAGGAGTAAGAGAAGCTGAAAGGTGGCATGTTAGCATTTTAATGTATACACTCTTTTGTGCCTGCATAAGATTTGAGTTTGGTGTTGGCTAGGCTTTTATAAGGCCATAAAGTTCTTAATTGGCACTTTCAGTAAGTTTCATTTGCTCATAAAGGGGTGCATTTAGATCTGGACTTCCCAGTGCAAATCACTTCCCTGCAGCCCCATATCACTGCTAGTGGCAATCTCAGAGTATGTCGGCAGGCACATTTTAAATGTATCATTTGAGTCAAGGATTTTCAGACAAAACAGACCCTTCTCCCTCCTCTCTTCTGGGTCTATGGAAAATGCATTAAAGTCTCTTGTCTTGAGGTGTGCTGCTGTGTCTGCTGACTCCTGAAAGCAATTGAATTTGACTAGATTTTGCTGAGACTTATGGGGCTGCAAAGCACTAAGAGTAATTTGACTCCATATATTCGTATTGCTTGTTGGAGGCACAATGATGTCCAGGGGCTACAGTTCCCATTTGTCTTACAGCAGGAATCATCCAGACCCTTCCCCCTTGGACATCCCCCTTGGACGCAGAGCTGTTTTTCTGTCTGTTAACACTGATGTGACTTTGCTTCCAGGGCAGAGCGAGGACCTGGGTGCAGCCAGCACAGTGTTCCGGGTCTCTTCGTAGAGAGCGAGAAAGAGTCCTGCAACAAGGACCATGACTTTCCCCCCATCCCAACAGAGCTCTCTTCAATCTCATACGTAAGCAGACAGTGGCCAACTGGTGATTTTGGATCTGAACTTGCTCTGTCATAGCACACATGCAAACGGTTATCTGAACACCTATGTCATGTTGGTGCAATACAGGCCAGAGAAAAACTGCAATACTTGTAATTAAAAACCACACGTACTGAAGTTTTCCCTTCCTATGGGTTCCTTCAAGGGCTGGTGGAAGGACGGCAGCCCTGCCTCCTGTGCGGGCTTGCAGAGTGGAGCCATGCTGCAACCCATTTTCCGTGAGAAAGGGGCCTCCCCGATGCAAACCCCAGTGGCATTGTGCAGATCTCTTTCAGTCCTTGCTACCAGCTAAGGCTCCAACTGGCCCAAATTTTCTTATTGAATGGAAAGATCCCTATAACTTAAGTTTTGTTTAAAATATATGTTTTAACACAACACATATGCTTTCAATTTTTATAAAAATGTATTGGCATATTTATTCTATTTTACTTGCTTCATGGCTCTCTTGAAGTCAAAGTTTTCTTTTTCCAGAAGAAAGAAAGCTGCTCATATCATCATCTGCTTTATGCTAGAACCGTTGACTTTTTTTTATATCTTGTCTCACTGACTCTTTTTGGGTGTGTGCAAATTTCATTTTCTAACGCAGTAGTCCTGATGTGCCCTCATCTTGCCGCTCTGACATTCAGCTGCTCTGCTTCTCTGAGCCTTTTGCTGTATTTATTGCTTTTAAATATACTGCTCTTCTTTACCCTTTCTTTTGGTCATCTTTTCAAAGTGATTGATCGTCTCAGTTTTGATTACTGGTATTTATGACTGGTCATCTTTTGGAAGGAGGAGAGAAATGTCATCAGACCTCTGAAATCTGTGTGTTTGCCCCATACATTCTGCTGATCTCATAAAATCTGTGTTAATCCTCACAAAAAAAGCCTGAGTCCACAGCCATCTGGAGTCCTGCATCGCTTACCTCTGTTCACAGCTTCCTCCATATCATGCCCTGGTCTCACTTTCGTATGCCCTTTGCTCTGACCTGTCTTTCCCTATGAGATAGGAAGGATATCGATATTGCAGGAGACAGGTAGAAAAGAAGGATTAATAAATCAGTGAAAACCAGTGTATTTCATTTTTCCAGACTGCGCCTGTATGTGAAATTAATTGGAATACTAAGGGTTGGTACAGGGATTATGTATCATTGTAACTTTTTTTTAAAGAAAAAAAGAAAAAAGGAATTAGGACATTGCAGCGCACACTCTTATTTCAGTATTTGCAGGCTGTCTCATATGATATGATATATTAAAGTTTTTGTTTGAGAAAAGTCAGCACAGTTCTGCATGTGTTTTTAGGTTGGTTACAATACACGGTCCTGTGAAAGCATGAACGTGCGTCTGTTAAAGTCACTATGCACTAAGGTCTTGGTAAAAATTCGGCACCCTTGCTAAAGTACGAGGGTTGGAGAGCAAGCCCAGGGAAACGATACGCAGTTGCTCCCTCCAGTGATCTTGGCACAGGTCACCTGGCCAAATAGTTTCCTGAATAAGGTAAGCACATGAAGAGGTTTCCTACTTTTGCAGATTGTCCATCTCTTCCAAAAGCATTGCAAGACACTAGGGTTAAAATATTTTTTGATTTTTTAACATCAGAGCTTTAATCTTTCCTTATTGTCATGGGCGCAATGACAGAAAAATCTCAACAATTTTATAAAAGTCATTGTAAACATAACTTTGCTGTCAACAGATAACCATTCTGGCTTGAACAGGGACAGAAAACAGCCTTTTAAATTACACCTTGGCATAATTAATTCATAAGTGAATGAGACTGTGCTGTTGCAATTCCTCCCTGGCAGTTTCCTTAGTTTCTTCTGGCCGATGACATTGCTTCTGCAAAAATCAAGCAAGTTCAGTGTTTGCAATGGTAAATTGTCTTACTGAAGTCAGCTGGGACCAGTGAATGCAGTCACACAGGACATGTTAACAAGTGTTAATAAAATTGATGTCTAGAGAATTTACCACTGGTTCCACTTGCCAGGGTGGTTGAAGATTTTTTAGGTTATTACTTGGGGGTTGTACTGGTCACTGGCATTTTCTCACCTTGTATTTCAAAATGGGAAGCCACTCAGTGAGGACAATGTTTAAGAAGTAAGGTCTGATTAGCAACAGAGGATCATTGAAATGATGACGTCCTCTATGCTGCACAGTGGATCACGGTGCAGAGATGCTCTGACACCACGCCAACAGCAGCTGCTGCATCCACAAGCTGCATCATGCAGCACGCCAAACCTGCAGCCTGTGTCTCGCAGCTGCAAGGCTCAGTACTTCAGCAGTGCACAACCTCACGCCTCTAGTCACTCATCCTGGTAGCTGAGAAGTGAGCGCCCTGCTGACACTGGCTGGGCGGCTGCTCGGCATTGCTGCACTGCCGGCGCAGGTATCACGCCGTGAGTGACACACACGGTGAGTCTGGGCCCACAGCTGCAGAGACACAACACCGAGGAAAACAGTGAATGTTTGAACCTGGCCATTTCTATCCTCCCATGTGTCTGTCTCCCAGAAGTCTAAGTTTGGTGACTAAGAAACACTGAGATGCTAGAAAGCTCATTCTGTGCAGGTGCACCTTGGTTGTCACAGAGTTGGACAACTGGGCTCCAAGAAAATGCCTAATTCTAGTACTAGAGAATAAAAGCATGCTCTGTAGCATAGCAGTGGGCCTGCTTCTTTTTAAGGTGCTGAGGAGGAGACCCAACTTATGTACAAACCTAGGTTTCCGTTACTTTCCCCTTCAGGAAGAAGTTTATGTCCCCATCTCCCAAAAAAAGAGCTTCAGCCACTGGGGAGCCGGACAATGGGCAAACCCCGATAGAAACTAACATCTGCCCCACTTGTTGAAAAGGTGCATGAAAGAATATAAAACCTGTTTTGTCCATAGGTGAGCAAAAGCAAGGGCATGCTTCTGAGCGGCTGGCTCACCAGGAGAGCCGCAGAGTTCCTGCTGTGAGGTGTCTGTACACAACACATGTTATGTGAGCTATGTGAGGAGTCCTGGGTGCAGAGTTGCAATAACACCCTGTCACTGCAGATTCAGCCCCGTGGTTCCAAATTTCTTGAGAGCTCAGGAGAAACCGGTCAAAATGTTGTAGCCGCAAGGCTCTTCAAAGTGGTGCTGAAGGAAAGAAAGAGCACCCCCACCTCATGTACCTAATGCACGGGGCTGCATTTCTGCAGCTCTGAGTGAGGTGTTTTGGAAGGGAATTCAGTTATGTTGCAGCCCCATTATTCTCAGACCCGACTGTTTTAGTCACATCGCCTACAGCACAAGGTCATTTCCAAGGCCCTTTCTAAGCTGCCTGACTTTGCCTGTGTAGTACATAGGGGACTTTGGGGCTTTTCCAGAGGTATTGATTTACCTGTGCCGACCTGTTTAGGTGTCCAGGTCCTGTGCTACATTTGACCCTTACCATCAACAAATGTGGTAAGGATATAAAAAGGAAATCAGTATATTTAAAATAAAGCCCATTTAGAGCTAATCTTAAAAAGCAGTGAATTTAGGAATAAACCAAACCTTAAAAGAATTAAAATCTTTGCATATTGCAAACTGAGCCAGACTGTGGCTTCTCATTCAGAAAAGTCTGTTAATAAAGCCCTATTCATATCTCACTTCCCATGAAGACTTTAGCAAATTAGGGTATTACCCTGTGGAGTCATACATTGGTTTGCATTTTCCTCCCATTTTTTTCTTCTCTGCGGTCTACCTCACACCAGTAAAAGCTCTGTCCCCTGAGCTCTGGAAATAAAGGAGGGTTTCTAAAATGGGAGTATTGTAGATGCTGGGCTGAAGTCAAGGGACAGAGACAGTCTTCAGTTATTGAACAGTTTTTTCCGACAGTAAAAAGTAAGCAATTCATAAATCGTACAAATGCTGGCAAAAATAAATACACTTGATCCAAGAGTGATGAGCTCATTCACTGCCATACCAACATAGGATCTTTTCAGCAGCTGCCTTCCTGCAAGCCTAAATCTGGTCATCTTTGGAGATACAAGACTGTCTGCAAGGCACAGTGACCTCCTTCGTGTGAAGTGTTGCGCAGGCAGACGCTGCTGGGAAATGCAGAGTCCACTTGGCATCTTGGGAGGACCTACCGTGCTGGGCGTGCTGGAAATCGGGGTACAGCATGGCATCCTGCCCCAGCCTTGTCAGCAGGCCCCCAAAACTTCTCTTCACAACCCCACCGAAATGTGATTGTGGGTGTTGATGTCACAGTGCTGTATAAAAGGCAGTGCTTGGGATCCAAAGAAAGCTTTAACATTTCACTTAGGAACTGAAAGGGTATTTTCTATCAAAATTTGAAGGGTGGAGGGAAAATGTTCAGGCTAGTAATATTTTGATGTTCCTCATGAAGTTTGACACAGATGCTTTTATTTGTTAACATGTATATGTTGTTTATTAACATGATGTTTATTTGGACTTAAACTTAAAGGCATTAGCTGCCCTATCATGCAACAGTGGTTACTCTAATCCAGCAAGATTACAATAATCGTTCAAAAAGTGACTCAGACAAATAAAAAGAAAACCCTTCCCAGCTTTTCATTGTTCCAGGAATTAATATAATCTTAATCCTCTTTTGGATGAACACAACTGGTTACAAGTTTTTTATTAAATATTGTGTTTGTTTAGAACTTCAAATTTGGAATGTCAGAGGCTATACACCAAATAGGAAGGAGACATGCACTGAAGATGAATTTCAGCTTAGAAACTAATATTTTAACTTTCATTTTCAAAGCAGAATTTTGAATTTTATCTTAGTGCATCTCTACAGAAGAGAAAGCTTAAAAGCAAAAAAAATCCAGATCAAATATTTAACTGAAACATTTTATTTTGGCTCATCTGGTGAACCAAAAGTCAATTCATTCAATTGCTCTGATCAAGTTGCTATTATCTAGAGTTCAAAAAAGGATCTCCTGGGATATTTGGAACCTGGGGCTATTCATTCCCTATTTGCTGGAAATATCCTTACAATGTTTTCATTAAAATAAGCCCAATTGTTACATAAGGATTGCATTAAAAGCCTTAATTATCCAAATCCTCACTGAGACAAAATATGTTATCCTCAGTTGACATATGGGAAAATGAAGACAGAAAAACAATCTTAAGAGAAATTTGCTCAGGACATGTAAGTCAGTATTTCAGCCCAGATCAGGAAACAATGGCATTCCTCATACTTTTATCCTTCAAGACTATGACAAATCTCTCACTGTTATACTGTCCCCCTCTTGAGGCTGAAAGGATTGGAGTAAATTAATGGAGTAGAGGGAAACCACAGTAACAGGTAGAATGATGTTTCATTAGTTCAGTCTGTGCAGAGAAGGGAGAGTAAAAGCGTTACCAGAGAGCATCAGCACTCTGCAAGAGAAGCTGACAACAAAAGTCTGGGGGACATAAAGAAATGCTCTATAGAGGGAAAGCTTCAAAGTCACATATGTTACTTTAAGCAGAATAAGAAAAAGGATCAATTTTTTTTTGTCTTCTTTCATTAAAGACTGTTGAAAGTGGGCAGAAAATCTGTTTTAAGAGAGGATACTGATTAAGCTTACTATAGGCAAAAAGTTTAAACTATCAATTAGAGAGCAAAAGTAAGGGTCAGGTGAACTTATGAAAGCTCTAACGAGGTGGTGTAATTCAGAAGCATTTCAGTAAACTTCTTGATTAAAATTTTCACTAAACCAGAGAGAAAAAATGACGCAGCTCTCAATTTTGATCTCTCTGTGTGAGTATATGTGTGCTTTCTAAATACTGATAAAACACTCATTGCAGTTAGCTTGGTGTTGCATACTTTCTAAATTGTGTTTGACTCATACTTCTCCAGAAAACTATATGCAATATGTTTAATATGTAGACTAGCATGAGAAAAAAAATACACAGATGAAATTAATTAAATCAAAAAAAGAAAAATAAATTAACTTGTGTTTGGGTGGACAAAAGTTTCTACTCTTCCTGTCAAACCAATATTTGAAAACCTATACTGAAGGTTAAAAAACACAGGCTATTCATTTTTCAGTAGAGAATAAAGTATATGTTAATGCTGGATGAGTTAGTAAAAAGCATTTGAATGGCTACTTTTTGTCTTTGAACATTTCTCAGTGTGGGGTCCTTCTTGGCAGCTACCTCAAAGCAAGTCACTTTTTCTCAGGTAGCCAACTAGCTTCCTCCTGGAGCCAACACAGAGAAATAGCAGGCACCATGCAATGGTGCGTCCCACCCAAAGAAACCCGTGTCTGAACTGTGGGGAAGGAGTTGCTCTCTGGAGCATCTCTCTCTCTTCATTGCATTACGTGGAACCTAGAAGTTCAGCTTTTAAATTTTAGATGTCAGGAATACTGCTGTTGAAGAATGAAGACAAACAGCTTAATGTTAGTATTTTGTATTTCCTCCTGTAATGCCTGATTATGGAGTGATACTCTTATTTTGTAATGATTATGAAAAAAAAGATTTCATATTTAGTAAGGACAACAAATACAAAATTGAAGGTGCATATGAATGTACATCAGTTTTAGTGCCTGGGACAATATTTTTAAAGTAATGATGTATGGATTCCATTAGGAAGTACTTGGTCCTACAAATAACTGCCACTATTTTTTTCTGACAAGTAACCTCATCAACTCATTATTTGGCAATAGATTACTTGCTTTACATTACTGTTATAGTATGTCAATTTTCATTGTTATACCATATTCTGAAGACAGTAGGTGCCTTCAGCCAACTCTTGGGAACTGCAGTGATAACTCAACTTAAGAAGTCTGGATTCTGGCATGGGAATTTGGACTGCGGTTTCTCTCTTCTGATTGTCTTACATGACAACAGGAGAAATTTTTTGTGTCCCTCCTGAGAGCTCAGGATTGATCCTGGTACAACCTAGGAGTATTGGGAAGAAAGCTTCAGAGAAAGGATTGAGTTTAGCTTTAGTGGCAGTGACCACAGGTCACATAGCTGTCTCATTTGTCTCTCATTTGAGCAGGCTGCTGCCTGGAAAGGAAGTGAATCCTGGATTTGTGAGTAAAAGCAGAGTGCTAGATGTGACAAATTGTGGAGCGTTTCACTGGAGCAAACCCAAAAATTTTGTCTTTCCTTTTCTGAATATTCTGTGTTTCGTCAGATTTCAGAGTAGGCAAGAGGTGCATGTACCACAGAATCATAGAATCATAAAATGGTTTGGATTGGAAGGGACCTTAATATTGTCTAGTTCCAAGTGCCCCGCCATGGACAGGGACACCTTCCACTAGACCAGGTTGCTCAAAGCCCCATCCAACCTGGCCTTGAACACTTCCAGGGACGGGGTTTCCACAACTTCTCTGGGAAACCTGTTCCACAGTCTCACTACCCTCATCATGAAGAATTTATTCATAATATCTAATCTAAGTCTACCCTCTTTCCATTTAAAGCCGTTACTCCTTGACCTATCACTACGTGTCCTTGTAAAAAGTCGCTGTCCAGCTCTCTTGTAGGCCCCCTTTAATTACTGGAATTAATTACTATAAGGTCTTCCCTGAGCCTTCTCTTCTCCAGGATGAACAACTCCAACTCTCTCTGTCTGCCTTAATAGCAGAGGTGCTCTAGCACCCTGATCATCTTTGTGGCCCTCCTCTGGACTCACTCCAACAGGTCCATGTCCTTCTTATGCTGGAGGCCTCAGAGCTGAACGTGATACTCCAGGTGAGGTCTCACGAGAGTGGAGTAGGGGTAGAGAATCACCTTGCTGGACCTGCTGGTGACGCTTCTTTTGATGCAGCCCAGGATACTGTTGGCCTTCTGGGCTGCAAGCCCACATTGCTGGCTCATGTTGAGCTTCTCATAAACGAACAGCCCCAAGTCCTTCTCCTCAGGGCTGTTCTCCATCCATTCTCCACACAACCTGTATATGTGCTTGTGATTGCCATGACCCCTGTGCCAGACCTTGCAATTGGCTCACCTTTCAAGCCTGTCAAGGTCCCTCTGGATGTAGGGGTTTCTATTCTATCCCAAAGCTCCAGTGGGCTCACAAACTGATTAAATATTAAGCAGTTTTCCTGTATTCTGTAGCTAAATAATCACAGAAGAGAGAGAGATGAATGTGGCAGAAAGGAGTTTTTTCTCTGTTTTGTTATTCTTCCCACTCCATTGCCTTATCTGAGGCTTTGATGACTGTTTCTGACAAGAACAAGTTTGCTCCATATGGTCCTTATAGCTTCTTCTTTATCTCCATTGCCTATCACCAGTCCTGCATTCAAAGGAAAAAGAGGATTTAGGCAAGACTGTTAGCTGACCTCTTGGTTCTTACAACAGTATAAGTCTTCAAACGTCCTCTTGCCTTGTGCAGAATTGGTCCATTACCATATGCTGGATTTCCCACAACAGGAACAACCCTCATAATGGGTGTTTCATGTCATTCACAGCATAAGGAAGACAGAGGCATGAAGAAGCTCCAAGAATTTTTGCTTGGTAAAACCACTAACGCTTTCTTATTCCCTTTCTTATTCCCCATCCAACAAATGGATGCATTTGTTCTGCAGGATGACGGGTCCCCATCACCTCTTAAGATTATTTGCTGATCTTCAACTACAGACTTCTTCATAGGGCCTGTATCCTACCAAAAAACTCCCTCCACTTGACCACTAACTTCTCCTCCTCAGTTTTCTTCCTTTCCTCCTCAGATTGAGTCCATCCAGGGCTAGGCCCTGGGTTTGAGCCATACCATCTATCTCATTCCTAAGAAAACCAGTCATGCTTTTCTGATTCATCCTTGTGGTCACTTCCTTATCTTCATATCAGCTGACCATGTCAGCTAGAGCCTCACACCATGGGATTCAAATCATGACTCAAAATGATTGAGCAAAAGGAGGCTACTGAATTTTGCAAATTGAGTTGTTTCAGCTGTCTTGTTCTTAGGCGTCTCCAGCAGCAAGTTAAAATAGGTGAAACCATCATTGCTCCTAGGAGTGTATTCATGTCAAAAGATAGAAGGCAAATGACAACTTATTTCAGTAACTAACAAAGAATAACTTCTGAAGAAGAACCAAATAGAGCTGAGGGATCACATGAAGGAGTTTCCTACTCAGGAAGTGTCATATTTTAAGTAGTTCTTTAACAGAAAATTTAATAAGCGGGTAAATCCTTGCAATGATGTAGAGACTATATACAACAGTACAAACTCTTTCTTTCAGCCGTTATATCCTCTATACTTTTCATAGGATAGGATGACAATTATCATCGGTGTCAGTAATAAAATTGGTTTATCGAAGATGACACTGACTGCTAGGCAGAATTTATATCTCTATAGGTTGTTGGACTTTTACCATACTGTGAGCAACTTTGGTTTTAAACGATCCAAAACTATCTGTGAAAATAAGACAACCTAGGTTAATCTCTAGGATTTGAGGTCTGTAAACGAATGTAACACCCTAACAATTAACACTGCTAAAACAGGACTCTCAGATTGCTGTGACACTGCTCTTCTGTAACTTCAGATATTTTCATGTACATGTTTTCTTACAGATAGAGGATTTTTTCTCCTCTGCCTCTTGAATTCTTCAATAATATCACTATGTAAAACACTAAGTGAAGCACTTTCTGTTTTATCAAAATATCAGCCACTAAAAACCAGAAAACAGAAACTTTTTCACTAACAGTCCATCATCTTGTACAACTAAGAGCAATAGTTTTCTTGCTTTAAAAGATTGCCTAATTCAGTTTCTAGAATTAAATGATACAGAAAGTATAGATAAGACTTGATTCTTAACTTATGATTGTAAACTACTTGGGAATGTTTAGTCAACTGTAAATACCACATATTTGCTTTCCCATAAGAAAGTCTTTATGCATACCAACAAATAAGCTAATTAAAGTTTGATTAGAAGCAAACCAAGAAAAATATAAATTAACAAATGTAAGAGCACCCTGAATCAAAGATTTTTGGAATACAATGTTGTCTGATAAAACCTACACTGAACAAGTATGCAGGTGTTTGGTAAACAGTGGATCAGATGATTGTAAATAGCTATAGTGTTACTTTACACTAATTAGCAAATGTAAGAATGTTTTCATTATACGTGATGTATTTTGTTTATCAAAACATGTATTTAGTTCATTTTTCCACCTCTCTTTGGGAGACCAAATTTGACAATTATAAGTGTACAATTCAGACAGCGTTGTGAAAAGTTTTAGGTTTTGGAAGCACAAACATTATATATTAGATAGTAAGTAATATGCTCCAGTCAAACCCAAAAGCAAGTAAGTGGAAGTTACAAGAGATCTCTGGTTTAACTTGATCCCTAAGTCAGCATTCTTTTGCAGGGAAAGAGCTGGCAAAATACATATGAAAACATAAATCCACAAGAGAAACTACAGATCCATGCTAAATTTGTGCGTTAACAAGAATTACCATAAGATAGTATGGGGTAAGAGCATGCATTAATGCTGATGAAAATTAGATTAAAAATTAAAATCTATCTTTAAATATCGTTACTGTATTTTAACACTAGGCTCAGTAAAACACACTTCTAACTTGTTTAGAAGTGCAGTATACTTCAAAAAATCTTAAGTATTTATATTGTAATATATATGTATACTGCAATTTTATATTGCACTATTTTAAAAAGTCCAAAGGATTTTAAATAGGAATAACTCTTTGCTGCTAAACTTCCAAATTGTGTTTTAATTATTTTTACACATAAAACAATAACGAAAACACCCCTGTGTTATCAACACTATTTTCAGAAAAAATTCAAAATATAGCCCATGCTAGCGACTGTGAAGAAAACTAATTCTATCCCAGACAAAACGAGCATGTAATACATGTTTCCTATATCTGGACAATTTCAATTCTAATAATCCATGCTTTTATAATGATAAAGGAAAGGAAACATCTTGGGTAAAGTGAAGTTGTTGATGAAAAACATGTTTTGCCCTCCAAAAATATATTGAATAGCATAATACAGATTTTTTCTATTATTTCAGAATTGGCCTATTAAAATGTTATTTATTCTAGTGGGTAAAAAAAACATGAAGACTGTAAGAGATTTTCTAATTGAAAAAATATCTGCTTGAATTTTTCTTTAAAAATGTTGATTGTATTATGAAATTAGAAATCTATTGATAGTATAAAAAAGTTAATGTGTCTAAAAAAGAAATAAAAATGCTACCAGAGACCTCTTTGTCAGAATGCAGGTTTTCACCTGTGCAAAACAAACAACGCAGACCCCTTGCAGAAATCTATTCACAATTCTATTCCAATTATAGTCAGTTAGATGTGCTGCTGTCTCCATTACAAATAGAAGGTCTTTCAGGGATATCTGGTCTCCGCAAAACTTACATGTAGGATAGTGAAATCACGAGTGTATATTTACTTGGATAGAGGAAGGAATTTGCTAGGAAAAGATGTAATCTAGAAGCCATTCGGTACTTCTGTAGCTGATACATAGATATCTACTAATGGTGGGTAGTTAAAGAATATCCTAAAGCTCTTGACCTACTTAATTATCTGATTTGAGCTACTCCTGATAGTAACAGATATTATAAAGGAAGAGAAAGTCTTTAGTTGAGTTCCCTATTTCTCCTTGCCTTGTGTGAGGGTTTCCTAGGGATAGTCAAAACAACCACACACCTTTCACAGTGTGACAATAACTGGAAAGTATTGGTGCTGCTCACATTTTAAATAAAAGAGTGGCAGATTTTCAGGATGTGTTTTTGTGCCACCGGCAAGGTGCACTTAGAACCAAAATAACAAAAGAATTGAGAGTTTTGCAAATATAGGGAATAGCAGGGATGAGAAGACTGAAGTTTGTAGAACAACGCAGTTCATGGCATCTCCTATCAAGAAGTGATGGAGATGGGAGGCCATAGTGCCAAAAGTTACAGAAGTTTCCAGGAGGATGTCCATCCTATTTCATAAGCAGCAGGATCCTGAGAAGTGAAAACTACACTAGAAGCCAGTTGTTGAGAGTTTGTTAACTAGGTTACTCAGGTCCTGCATGGAAACTCAGCAGTTGTCTTGTTTAGTACAGGTGTAACAACAGAGTTGTTTGGAGAGGTCAGTCATGGCCTCTTCCCGAAGGAAGTGCCATCTCTCAAGGCATTTTTCTTTTTTGCCTTTTCATTTATTTTATATGTGCAGAAATTTGAAATTTCATGATAGCAAGTTTTGTTAAATGACCTGTGGTCATCTCTGGTTTGTATATCTGTAAAGGGAAGTCATTCATCTCACCTGGGCAATAGGAGAACTATCAGCAACAACAGCTTCAGAAAAATCTGTTTTCACATTTTACTTCAGGGATTTTAATTCAGAGAGGAGAATAAATGTTTGTGTCATACTCAAATGTGTTTAGACTGAAAAATCCCCAATTATACATAATTATGATCTTATTTGAATTCTAATGATTTTAATTCACAAAGCATATAATAATTTCATTTGGGGATAGTTTCAGACCTGGGATGAAAAAACCTGAGGTCTTATATGGGTGGTAAATAAGAGGGAGAACAACACTCCAGTTTTTGCAGCCTTGACTCTCCGGTAGTTCTCCTGTGTTTTCTGCATGCTATGTGTTCTCTAACTCAGACAAGTTAGGAAAAGTTGTGGAGATTTCAACCATTTTTTTTCTGAACAATTTACTCAAATATGTCAATCGTGGTGGCAGGTATCTTGATGTGAAAATCTGACTCACCAGACTGGGACCTCTCAACTATTTCACAAGTGCTCCAAGAAGCTGCAAATTGTGATGAATTTGTGGCTTTGCAATGTTTGGTTATTCATGGTCCAGTATGGTTTAAGCCAGTGACCTACAGAAAACTTATACCAATCTCTTGGACTATGATGAACATATCTTCAGCAAAGTGAGAAACTGTAGTGTCCTGGTGTGCAGTGGTCAGCATAAATATGCAATGACAGGATATCACCATTGGAAATCTGCAAGATAGCAGATGTGTAAAGCAGGAGTTGATAGCCAAATCAAGTACCCCGCTAGTACCCAAACTAACAGTTCTCAATTTCCTATGATTTTGTCTTTATTAGAGCTCCAAGTTTTGTGTTCATTTGGGAAAGAGAAGGGCAAATTCTCCTTTTGCATTTCACAGAATCACAGAATCACAGAAGGGTAGGGGTTGGAAGGACCTCTGGAGATCATCCAGTCCAACTCCCCTGCTAAAGCAGGTGCACCTAGAGCAGGTTGCAAAAGATTGCTTCCAGGTGGGTTTTGAATATCTCCAGAGAAGGAGACTCCAAAACCTCCCTGGGCAGCCTGTGCCAGGGCTCTGGCACCCTCACAGTAAAGAAGTTCTTCCTCATGTTCAGGTGGAACT
>VZSC01002280.1:0-16791 GCA_013398225.1 Steatornis caripensis | reverse complement strand
TCTCTCAGCCTTTCCTCATGAGAGATGCTCCACTCACCTAATCATCTTTGTTGCCCTCCACTGGACTCTCTCCAGTAGTTCCCCATCTTTCTTGAACTGGGGAGCCCAGAAGTGGACATATTGGCATCTTAAAACATTGAAGTGTCTGAAGCAGCCTTTTCTTAGGCAGAACTACACAGACTCATTGGATCACCTTGTTTTCCCCAACTGTCTCTTTCCATTACCTTAGCAAGAACTTAATGTTTGTCAAACACATATGGGTATACTCTCTTATACAGGTGCACACACATGCTTTGTGTTTGCTTTTTTTCTGTGGAATAGATGAAAAAAAGAGAGTAGAAAACCTGACTAGCTTTAAAAAACCCAACCCAACCTAATAAATCATATGAGAAACAGGGAACAACAAAGAAGGAACCTAGTTCGGTGTTACACTCAGAGCAATGACTCTGCCACTGTACTCAACAAAAGAAATAGACCTTGTATATTTGTAATTAATTACATAATGTTTGATGGATGCACATAAGATCTAAAGCTGACATTACACAAAATGGGGTTTGGTTTTAAAATAAATATAAATATGCAAATGCAAAATAAATATAAACTTTAGCCTGGTAAATTAAACAGGGAATATACCTGGGCACTGGAACCTGATTGTTCCCTTCTGCTTGGCTGCAAGGTCTGCCCCATGCCTCCTGGCACACTACCAGCCTCTTCCCAAGCAGCTGTCAGGGCCAGCCTTACAGGTCTTTTCCATTTATCCTGCTTTTGAACAGGAAAGGAATTAAATAGCTTTGATGTGGATGGTTCTGAGCCTGTTGATTAGAAAGTGGCTCTGGACTGGTTTGATTTACTAGTATAGCTACATATTCCTGTATATAAATGCATTAAAATCTTCCATGCACAGACGAGGTTTGGTGTAGGACCTGGATTTGAGTTAAGACGGATTCAGCTTTGTAATAAATACAAGATCTTAGTTGTGCTGGTGCTAAAGAGATAATCAGAATCTAGTATGCCAATCTGTAGCTTCCACTGATGGTCTAGAACCTCAGAGAAATCTGTGAGTGAATTTGGAGATGTCCGTGGCAGATAATTCTATAGGAAAAACATGGCCATTGTTAGTTTTGTTTTATTTCACTCTGCAAGAGTTTGCACTGCTACTGGAAAAAGAGTGAGGTTTTCCTATGATTAAGATTTGCATGCCTTAACTACCAGACCTGTATTCTATATGACCTGAAAAACTCAAAACCCCAAGCTTGTCTGCGCTGAAGGCTATCAGACCACAAGGGTAGCTGCAGGCATTGCCGGAACTTGTGTTTCAAAGAATCAGCAATCCGATGTGCTTTGAGTCTGGTGTGTTGCTAGCACCCTTCCCAGTACCGTCGGCAGCCACCTGGGGGCCACTCGGCGAATGGGATGAAAGACAAGCTGGTAGAGTCTGAGCATGCCCGGCTTTCTGCTTCTGTCAAAATCCCTTCCAGAGTGCTGTCAAGGTCCTGAGCTACCTTCTTCATGCACAAGCATGAATCAGTCTTACTTCAAGCTATTGCAGTCAGGCGACTTTTAGTAGACAAGCTTGCTTATTTGAAGTAGGTTGAATTGCCATTCTGTGTGCAGTATGGACTTACTTATGCCCTCGGAGCACCATGTCCACCTTTTCTGACATGTAAAGCTCTGGAAAAAAACATTCCAGGGGAAGTCTGAAGGACTCCGTGAACTTCAGTCTGCTGACAAAAGGCCTTTCCTAGTCACTTTTCATGCATCCCTTAGAAATATTTCCTAGGTATAGAAAAATAAATATTTTGGCATGTTTTCATTTGCTTCCACGAATTTCTAACTGATTTTAAGTCTTCAGAGAAGGTTAATAATTTTTGCCTAGCTCTTTTTATTGGCCACTGTTTTTGAAAAGATTGCACATTACTGGACAGAAAAAGAACTGTGGTCTCCCTCATAAATGAAAGGATGTTTATAAGTATGAATCTCTCACTCCAGGCATCTTGGAGAGGCCATTGTCTGCATGCCGAATTGCAACTTTCTCAGGGCATTTCTCAATTTTTGGTGAACTCAATGGGAGCAAAAGGACTTCAGGACTTTATAGGGTCCTATCTTTTGTTTAGAAAAAGCATTCATGTTGTGACATGGATCAGTTTTGCTGGACAAAAAGGTTGGTTATGAATATGATTGATGCCCCTAACTTGGCTAATACTTGGTTTATTCTGGGATGATGTTTATAGAAAGTATAATAACTTTCCAAACATCTTGCATCTGTTGCCCCCTTTCTTTGAGGATCCCTCACTTCCCCTCTGTTACAGCGCATAATTGGGAACAAATCAGCAGGAAGGAACTATATTCTCTGGATTAGCTAAAGCTATAGTGTTTGTTTAAGTTAGAGATGTGTGAGTGGTTTGCTAAAGATTATTTTTAAAGGTCACTTCCTACTTGGAAAGTAGCCTGTAACAAGCTTCTCTTCAAGTGAAGAGATCTTTTTCTTTAAAATTCTGATTCTGGGTGGTCTGGTTTATTCCCAGCTCCCACAGAAGCCTATGCTCCATCGTCACCTGGGGACACTTCTATCTCTTTGTGAAAACAAACAATGTATTTCAAGGACAGAAGGTAGGAATGGAAATTGTGTACTGTTAGTACATATGTAATAAGGGGTGCTTTTGTCAGTCTTGTTAGAAAAAGAAGAATCTGGGTCATTTATTTATGTACAGTCAGAAGGAATTAAATAACTCATTGACAAAATGGATGAAGTGGAGGCAGATAGCTAACTCCAAGTATTTTTCATATTTTATGTGGACTATAACATCAGAAGGGTTCTGGCAGGTGTTTGCATCTCACACGTATTGTGGAAAATCTTACTTCCTCCAATTAGCATTTGTGGGTTTTGGTAATGAGCAGACTTGAGAGGAACGTATAGTGTATATTTGGTGCCAAAAGGAAGGAAAGACCTTCAACATGTTTAGATTTGGGAAAAAAAAATATTTCGAAAAACATGGCCAGAAATTTTCAAGTTAGCTTTTGAAACAGTCAGAGTTGTTGAACAACCTCTAATCAAATGTAAATTTTGAGCTTCAGATCTAGTGTTTAGAGGAAATGTTGATATAGTTAAGTAACAAGGCAGGGCGGGTAGATCACAGTGATTCTGACCCTATTGCATCATAATGTCTGTAGAGCAGAAAGGGATCATAAAAGATCACACAACCTAAGGCTTGGGGCCAAAAATGGCATACCAGTAGGTACTAAGCAAATGACAGTTGAGAAGACATTTGTGGGAGGCAAAAAATTCCAACTGAGAGCTATCTGGGGTCTCCTACTGCCATCCAGACAGCTACTACCGGAAGTATTATGGTACTATGGGAGGCAGCAAATCCTGATTCCTACAGAGTCTGGGCAGCAGCTGCTATTCTGGGAAAGGGACATGGGATGTTGCTAGGGCAGCACTGCTGGCTTGTGATCCAGCCCAAACTTCTGCAATGAGAGGCAACTTGGGATACCCGGAACATACCTGACTGACTGTCACATAATAACCTCTCCAGTCAGGAGTTTTCACACCTCTAGGCAGCCTGTGGCATTTCAATAAACTTACTCTTCCTTAGTCTTCTCTTTCCCCAGACTAAATAAGGTCAGTCCCCTCAATCCTTCTTTTAAGTCACAGTCTCCTATTTGGTCTTTCTTTTCCTTGACTTACCCTGTACCTTTATGTTCTGAGGGGTTGTCTCCATATTGATCAGAACTAAATCTCAGCTACTGGCTTGTATATTCTTTCACTTTTTGAGGCAAAAACTCTCCCACGAGAAACATAGAAAAAATTATTGGGAATGGCATTTTACATAGGAAAATGAATGTCTAGCTAAAAAAATAAAAGTGAGGGAAATGAACAAGCAAACATGCAAGCAAACATGTCTCTTCCCCAAACAATCTGAGACTCTTACAATGCAAATAAGATCCAATGGATTTATGATGAAGATTTTTTTTTTTAAACCCGCACATATTTTCAAGATTCTTCTTCAGAAAAAAGTTACAGTCCTAAAGTATTATGACAATTTCTGCAAAACTGAATTGTCCATGAGTGTTTCCAAAGACAGTGTTGATACTGTCCTCTTTGAACATTAAGCTAAAAATTAAATATAGGTTTTTCTGCATCCAAAAATGGGTGTCAGAATATTTTCTGGAGTACATTGTCCTTAGTTATTGAACAGTTGCTGTTTCATATCTTTATGGGAAGTTATAATTATTATTCTTGTTGCCAGAATTGGAAAGATGTGAAAAATATTCCCCCCCGCCAAAAAGGAAATTTTTAAAAATATGCACACAGAATAAATTTTTGTGGCCTCAGACTTGCTTTCTTACATCTTCGATGGACTGAAATGTAACAAAACATACAAGTAGGTTATGTACATTCCAATCAGATTTTAAAGACATGTCCGGACTCCTAATGTGTTCTGGATAATTATACAGCATATATGAAGATGTCTTTTGGATTGAAAAAATACATCAGAGGGTCAGACAAATGAATGCTTATAACATTATTGTGTTTATGAAAAAGAAAATAAGTCAAAAGAGGAAAGTGTCTGTTTTGATGGTGCAGGAAAAGTTAACCATATCTTAAGCAACACATGAATAGATTTGTTTATGCTGGCTGAATATACTCAAAAAAACACCTACGTACTTGTCTAGGCTATTTTTCTGACTTCCTTAAGTTAGTCTTATTGGAGGGTACCACAAACAAAAAGGCAATTGTGCGTATCTCCAAGAAGCATAATAAGCATGAGTGTGCAGTCAAGTTTAGATTTAGAGGTGCCCTTACAAGTTGTTGCTATCCCTGGTGCAATGAGTTGTTGAAAAATGCCACGAAAATAGTAAAGCGTCAACCAGAAAGAATGCAGATTCAGAACAATCTGTATTTAGCACGGGGTAAATGAAATATTGCTTGATGAAATCTGGTTCAATGGAAAACAGAAAACAGAGTCTGCTCTGTTTAGAAGCTCATTTCAATGTCAGTTAGTCTTTATAAAAAAAGATATGTATAAAGCAAAGAAAAAAAATTGACTTGTGCAAAAGTAAAAGCATGTGACTTGGTATCTGGAGAACTACCCTAATGTGAAGCAGTGCTTTCAAATGGCGACTTGATGGATGCAATGGCCCCCAGCAAGGGAAACAGAAGGAGAGCACATGGTACCTACTACAAAATCTATGTGGTAGGGGAGAAAGGGAGTGTGATGTGCAGGAAAAAGCAGAAAGAACTGTTCAATTGGTGATTTTGTTTATGGGAGGCCACAAAAAGACAAGGCTGAATTTGCTGACTCCTGAGCATGACATGACCAATGCTACCAGCTTTGCTTGCCCAAGGTACTCACACCTTCGGAAAAACTGCTTCCGAAATTGTCTGAACATTGCTAACTAGTTTTAACTGATTGGTTTTAGGTGTTTGAATTTCCATTCCATGTTTCTATGGACTTTCCCAGTTCATAAATAACTAGGAAGAGATATCATTCCTGTAAAAGTCCCCATTATGACCCTTAAAAAGTGTTGGTAAGGCAAAGAGGACCAGTGTTTTATGCTGATCAGTCATGCCAGGCCTCTGCTGAGTTATGTGTGACAGTAATCAATAAACTTTTTGGTCCTGTCAAGTTGACGGATGAGGGCAGTCATTAGTCTTTCCACCCAAATCTCTGGTGGAAATATCGCTGTTTCTTCCATCCTAGACAGTGTTGCCTGAGTACAGAAGATCAGCAAGATACTTAAGGGCATCCCTTCCATTTGAAAGTTACTTGAAATCAGACCCATAATTAGTCATTTAGGTAAATCAAACATTTGTCTCATGGTAGATCTATATTTTATATGCAGTTTGGGCTCAAATAATTTTCTCAAAGCTCTGGTTTTTTGATCTCTTTATTTTGTGTGGGTGACCCCCTTGCTTTCCAAGATCCTTTTCTTTCTGTACAATGTGTATTCACATTAATGCCAAGATAGATTTTGCCCATTTATCATCTTCATAATGTTTGCTGCAAATAATGTGATGTTTGTGGAATTTAATTCTTGCGAGAACAGTACAGAACTTAAATGACCTAGTGTATACCTGTACATTGCTTCGTACTGTGACTGAGTTTTCATCAAGAAAATGTGTCAAAGGACTCCAGGTTTGCCACAAACAAATAAAAAACTCTAACTCTCAAAAAAAGAAGTCATGGGGAATCTGCATTTAAGTACTCCCTTGTCTTCAGTGGTAGTTTCTTCATTTCTCCTTCCAATGAGTTGGATACTGTGCATGTCTTGCATAGGTGTTAGGTATTTAGGTGTCTTCAATCCCTGTGCAGGGCATTTTCATCCCTCTTTCAGAATAGATAATTGCTGGCAATTAGTTAAATTTTTGCAGTTGCAAACCTGAACATTTCAACACCTAATCCCATTTCAAACCTGGCTCTGTAAAAGTTTTGAAAATAGAATTCAAATTACTTGTCTGCTTCTGAAAGTATTATCTTTACTTCAAGATTTTTTAATACCTAGACAGGCTTGATTTTAACCAGAGTTTTGAACTAAGGCATTTGTGCTTGCACAACTTTGTGCTTGCAATAGTAGTTATGGACATAGTGGCAGAGCTGTTGCAATAGAGAAGCCTGAGTGTGCAATGTGTCCATTTACTGAAATTACTGAGGTTTTGTGCTGTGGTTTAATTCATGGATAAGACACTGGATCAGGCCCTTCTGATTTATGAAAGACGAATGAACCCATGAGCTGGACTTGCAACATCCATTATGAGACTTGTTCTCAAAAACAATGTACTGAATGCATAAAAGATGGGATTTTTCATACCATGCTTTTCAGTCCTCAAAGCTCTCATCAGTTCAGCCACTGCATTTGAATACTGCTAAGTGTACACTTTGTGTTGCTGGAAGAGTAAAATCCAAAACGGTGGTCATGCTTAACATGTGAATATTACATGTTTGTCCAACCTAAACACTGGGTATGCTTCAGTATGTAACAAATGCTTTTGAAAATTTTTTAATAATAAAGGTATTCATAACCCTTTTGGCAAGTAAAACANCTGGAAGAGTAAAATCCAAAACGGTGGTCATGCTTAACATGTGAATATTACATGTTTGTCCAACCTAAACACTGGGTATGCTTCAGTATGTAACAAATGCTTTTGAAAATTTTTTAATAATAAAGGTATTCATAACCCTTTTGACAAGTAAAACATTGGATAATGTGAACTATGAAATACGCATTACAAAATCAATGACAAAATTTATGTTGTAACTTTAGCAGTTTTGCCAATTTGTTTTCAGATTGTTGATTTGTGGATTATATACTAAAAGTGTTTATGTACTTCCGTTGAGAAAGGGCAGACTTTTCAAGTTCCCACATATCTTTAACATCTCTCCTTGACCAGTATAATTATAGACCTTGTATCCTCAATTGAAATTCACAAACTTTTGGATATAAGATCATGATTGACAATTTTAATGGTGGTCATAACACCGTAAAATGGAATGGAACACATATAAAATCCCTGTTCAAGTAATGTTTAGTCTGAGACATAAAGTATAGTGTTAACAAAAATATCATCAGGATGTCTAATTTACTCCAAACCTATTGCCTTAAGAGTATGTGGGTTTATATGCTGGAGATGTCTGAGCAATTTACTTTCAAACACCCAGTGACATGGGTAGCGCATACAAATCATCCAGTGCTGTAAAAGCATCTGGAAATCTACTGTTTTGTTAAGCAATAGGAGAAGTTTTAAATATAATTCCTCCATTTCCCACAGTGTATTTGAATTCTGACAGGGAAGTATTTCACCCAGGGGTGTAGCTGAGCCCCTGAAGGAAGTAACCTGCACAGCAAGCTCAAATACAATCATGGGCAAAAGGGCTTGCTGAAAAACGGGGAACTGCATTGTAATCCCAAACCTGCACAGCACTCAGCACCAGCCCAAACCTCTGCATATGCCAGTAATTCACTATTTCCTCTTGTCCTTCTTGCCCCAGAACCCTTAATCCAGACCATTTACATTTATCAGGCTGGAGACTACGCCTGGTCTGCGCAGTGAGAAAACCATAAATAAAGCTGCCAAATGACTAAAGCCAACTGTGAGAGTAGTTGTCTAAACTTTTTCACCAGTTATTACGCAATAAGAGGATTTTACATCAGTGGTTCACTGCATCTTGTAAATTGTTATTATTCCTTCCCTACAAATCCTGTACCTAAGGAACTCTTTTCCCCAGATAGATATAATGTGTGCTCAAACATGACAAGACGCAATTATCAGCAAGTGAAATTTATTGTCTCAAACTTAAACCAGTTAAAAGTTATGGAAAAATATGAAAATCAAATGCTGTGTTAGCCAAGGTTGTTATTTCCTTTTTTTAAAGTGTAGTACTTGAAGATTGTTTGACTATATTTGAAAACATAGTATATAGTATGGTATTATTATCCTTTCAGATTGTAAATCTCTGCCTTAAAATATGTCATGAGGAGACTTTTTTTGTATGTAAGTAAAACTTAGCATAGTTTAGATCAGTCAATTTAAGATTTTTTTTTCACATGAACACCCCGTTCTACAAGACAAAAACAACAACCTATTCTACTAGTTCATTCACACCTAATTTTTAGAAGTCAATGTAAGAGAGGTGAATGCTAGCCCTGCTAGGGGAACATGACAAGTACCCTGACAAGGACCTGTCACTCACTGTCAGCTAAATTATCACATTAAATATTAGATTTTCAATTGAAGGAAATACTGAGTCATAATAAACAGCAAACATCCCGAGTGGGTAAGAGGTAGACTATTTCATATCCTGCTCTGACAGCTCAAACTTTGGACCTGTGGAAAACATAATTACTAATAAAGAACGACCAATTTTTTCCTGCACCTCAAGTCTTCCTTGCTCAAAGTGACAGGTTCCCTACTAGAGGTAAAAACTTCTGTGACAGAGTCTGGATTTAATGAATAATGATGAGGTACCGGTTATTACTGTTGCCCAGGCTGATCGGTTTTCAGGGCAATAATTTTTTATATCCTGACCTTAAAAGATCTTGGTGTCTTTGCAGAGAAGGCAAACTTAAGCAGAGAGACAAAACTTTCCCCCTCACTTGAACAGTCTGACATGATCAAGAAGCAATCTATATCTGACAAAGGCTTGAGCAGAAGATCCTATCGAGAGATGATTTTTCTAAATGTTGATGGCTCCTGTATCTATTTTTTAATTTGCATTAATTTATTTATTCTTCTAATCAACACTTCTCTGCCTGCAACCTTCTCTCAGTCTGTCATTGTCAGGGAACCCAAATATCTACCCGTTGTACGATCACCGGTATTGCCACGGCGTGTCTGTGCAGGGCTCCTCTGTTTTCATCTGATATGAGTCAGATGTGATTAGCACAGCTAGAAAGGAGCTTGACAGCCCGCTGCTTCCCTGAGGAGGCTTTGCACTGTGATGGGAGAAGCCCACAGCCAGACTGTGTGGGGGAAAGCAGAGCATTATAAATGATGTTATTAATCTCATGCACTTGCAGGCAAGCCAGGGATTGTCTTGGTCTGCCCTTAAGATTGTATTTTTCTACCACAATGTAGGGTACTGTGGCAATTTAATTTTCTTATATGAAATTGTGAGGATTATACGAGTCTGTTTTTCTGCATTCAATTTTTAATAAAAGAAAGGGCCCTGGAGTTTGTGGAGATTATCAGCAGCATAATAATAAAAAGATACTGACATCACCTCAGCTCCACTGGAGCCTAAGTGAAGACAATCATTAGACCGTTTTTAATACCAGAGTTCAAAATACAATACGTACGAGCTCTGCAGGGTTTGTTCAGCTGACAGTAAACATAGCTTGAGTGTGTTTGTTAGGGGGAGAGGCAGTCTGCCACGGGGGATTATCTTGTCAGCAGTGAGCTGGCTACGGCCAAATAGTACAACATTTCCTTTCACAATGACCAGAAGAAAAGGATCTACAGCTAGGGTAGCTGCGGCCATGGTCCGACGGAGTTTAGAGTTTTGTGGGCCAGACTTCTCCCTGCTACACGACATGGACTGCAGCAGGCTGCGGTAATGGGGGGATTACATCTTGTTCCTCTGGCCAATCTGACTGCTGAAAGTATGCTTTTCAAAGACGTGCTATAAACATCCACTTTTCAATGTCTGTTTGTCAGTATTATAGTCCCACTTCAGACAAAAACAAGGGATATGTTCTTCATACATTTCAACTCCACGACAGATTTCTTCAATGCTCTAATCAAAGCCATGTTACTGAAAACATTCTATTTTTTTGGTAACATTTACTTAAATTCAGGTCATTTTTTAATTAAGCAAAAGTTGAAATGTTTCTTATTTTGTGTTTTGCATTGCCATTGCAGCAAAACACTTTTTGCCCACAGAGATTTAGGACTTTAGTTACTTTTTATCTCATCTCACGAAACCTGACCCTACAGAAATGCATTAAGGAGCATTCCAGAGAATAATCGAAACACAGAGGAGCAGGACTCTGAGCAACATGCACCCTATAGCTTTTTCCTGAAGCAAATGTACAAAAGAGCACAGGGTTAATCATGGGCATTTCTCAGTTTGGCAAAGTAAAGTTTTTCCATTTTGAAAGCACAGGGCGTTAGAAGAAATAAATCTAGATTGGAAATAAATGTGGCCTCCACCGTGAGTTTTTAAGCTAAGAGGTAGTCTAAGAGATCTGAGCTGGAACTGGTTCTATAAAGTCCCAGAAATTTACAGCTTCATTAAACTGAATGAGTCAAACCACATTGTGTCCAAACCTACTGTTTTATTTTCATATAGAAAATATAACTTCATACAGAAGCTATACCACGAATTATACAACTCGTCGCATAAATCATGGATTTTACGATGACTCATAAGCACAGGAAGCAGGATTAAAGTCTTCTTGATAAGTGAATTAATTCTGTAGATTGCTCGGAATTTGTGGTATAAGCTGCTTGAACCTGTCATTTTGTTGACTGTGAATTGGTATTTAAAAATCAATGTGTGTCTGCAGACAGGATATCTCAAGTGAGGTGTTCATGATTATGACGGTGCCTCTGGCTATGTTATAGTTAGGGTTGAGTCAGGATTTCCATCATGAAGTGTATTTTTCATGTGTGTGTACTTTGCTACATCAATTCACTCTTGAGTAGATTAGAGTGTCTCTAAATAATAAAAAATATGAATCTTTCTAAATCTTAGAATTCGAAAAGGATTTTCAGGAGTGAATTTCTCAATGCAAAAGTTTTCTGGTGCTAGAATAGTCTTTACATACAAGGTACAGAATTAAAAATTAATTGTTTAAGATGCCTTTTCACTCTTGAATAACCAAAAATCAGTCCAATTTGAAATCATATTTATTAAATCCATATGGCCTAATCAAATTGGTGTTTTCAAAACAAAATATAAACACAACAAAATAATTAGACTTAAATATGTGCTTTTTTTCTCCATTCTGTTAAGGATGACAATCTGGCCAAAATCTTATGGACAGATCTGATTCATGTTTTAGTGTTATTGATACATTCCTGTTGACTTTTGTGCATCCATATGGTGAGATCTTGCCCCTAAGGATACCTTTACACTGCAGCCAAATATTTAACCACAGAGTTTATAGAGTTTAAACTCTCTAGCCCGGGGAATAATCACTGTGTAGTTGTGTCAGTGCAGACCTCAGCTCATGTTACTCTTAAAAACATGTATGCAAAGTTCTGGATAGCTTTGTCACAGCCTTTGAAAGACTNGCCAAATATTTAACCACAGAGTTTATAGAGTTTAAACTCTCTAGCCTGGGGAATAATCACTGTGTAGTTGTGTCAGTGCAGACCTCAGCTCATGTTACTCTTAAAAACATGTATGCAAAGTTCTGGATAGCTTTGTCACAGCCTATGAAAGACTGTGCATGTGCCAGAATCCTGTTCTTCACGCTTGGTCTGGTTAATATGGACTAGATGAGTCTACAAGTGCTGTACCCAAAACTTTGATGGAAACGACCCTCTAATACTATTAACAAGCACCTAAAGATACACTTTAAGGAATATTTTTATTCAGGATACTGCTCAACTCTTTCTGGACGTGACTAAATCACACAAAGTATGTGCTAAGTGACATGTCTGTTGAGTTGTATAAACCTGGAGGATGGAGGGGTTACTACTCAGTCATAAATATGTTTCTCCAAATATTTATTTGGCTTTGGTATGAACAATTAGAAATATTAAGACATTGGGTTTTTAATTACAAGTTTAATAATATACTTTTCAAAATGACTTGGAAATACTTGGAAAAACTACGATTATCTAATGGTTTATAATTATGATGTGTATAATTATAGCTATAATTATAATGCCTGGAAATGGCAACGAAAAGTGTTCCTGTTTTGCTAGTAACCATCTAAATATACAGAAAATGACATCCTCTACTTTAAAAAAGCGATAATTGAAATAATGTCAACATTATCTTCCATTGTCATCTATTTTATGTGGTCAAGGAATGGTTTTTAAAAGAATTATTGGTCTGTGAGGGCACCTCATGCTCTCTTTCTGTACCCATAATGTACATAAATAAATACATATAGTCTTTTCAAATAGTGTATCAATCGAAAGATGCTTGCACCACTATCTTGCCTCATTTTTCAGTGGTAGGACTGACTGCTTTCTAAGCTTGTGAAGGATCACAAGACATCTTTTTGTCTGAAACAGAGATAACCTGAGGTTCTCTCCATTTCTGTGAGCCTCCTCTAATCATACCTGGTTAAAGACAGTTGTTCTGCTTAAGGGAGCTTGCCAAGTGGCTGTGAAGCAGCTCGCTGGGAATTTAGGGGAGACTGGCTTCCACTGACACAGGTCAATGTTGAGAGTGTTTCATGATACCAGCACGCTGATGAATTTAATACATTAACCACCTCATATTTCAGCATCCATATTTCTAATTTCGTCAGCATTTACTTAACATTTCCTGGTCGCTGCTTGACAGTTGCAAGAGTTTGTCCTGTCACCTGCTGCTGTTTTTATTTCCATATGCACTTAAGAGATGACAGAGAAAGAAGACAAGCTCTACAATCAAAAGTTTACAATCTGAGATTCAGGGAGTCTCCTCTAGAAATTCATAAACTGAGCAAAGATATTCTGCACATTACAGATGATGAAGAGCTGCCTGACTCAGGGATAGTCTTGGCAGGGTAAACGCATGAAGTTTGTAAGAGCAGTTATTTTTTTTTTCTGACAATGTTATTTTCTTATCTGATGGGAACTCATTTTCAAATAGCTGCCAAAATTTGGGTAAGATTCAAACTGACTTCTAGCTTTGGTGGGATCTAAAGGCAGATCTAGACATTGCAACTTCTGCCCATTGCTAAAAATGTTACATATTCATCAAATATGTCTGTGTGTTTTGGAGAGAGTTTCTTACTTCTGAAAATCAGGCCACTGATATTTGGCACACATGCTTGAGAATGTGGGCCAAATTATATCATTACCAATCATTATCTAATGCATTCAGTGAGGGGAATAAGTAATGGACTGGGAAAACTTAAGCTTTCTAATTTCTTGTTCTTTTCATAGTTAATTTTCTCATCCCATGTCCTACACTAATATTGAGAATCAGTGCTGCACATAGCCCACATACGTTTGTGTGTGACAATAAGCAACGATTATGGAACAGATGGATTTATTTAGAAAGCGTAACTGTGTCCTAAGAAACAAAATGAAATAAACAAATAAAAACTCCTAAGATGAAAGTCTGGAGTGGGGGAAGAGGGAGAGAGAGGAGAAGGAAAGAATATAAGTGTTTCTTGGCTGATATGCCCATGTTGACACTTTTTTTCCTATAAAATGCAACGAGCTACTTCTCTATTCTNGTTAATTTTCTCATCCCATGTCCTACACTAATATTGAGAATCAGTGCTGCACATAGCCCACATACGTTTGTGTGTGACAATAAGCAACGATTATGGAACAGATGGATTTATTTAGAAAGCGTAACTGTGTCCTAAGAAACAAAATGAAATAAACAAATAAAAACTCCTAAGATGAAAGTCTGGAGTGGGGGAAGAGGGGGAGAGAGGAGAAGGAAAGAATATAAGTGTTTCTTGGCTGATACGCCCATGTTGACACTTTTTTTCCTATAAAATGCGACGAGCTCCTTCTCTATTCCCTGTATATTCAGATTGCCTCAGTATAATGATATGGCTTGCTAGAAATGTTAATGTACATGCCTTTTCCAATCTAAATCATTATAGAGGCAACTCTTTTCCCTCAACATGTTCATGTTGATTCAACAATAAGGCATTATTCATGGGGAAATTCCCCCTGCTCTTGGAGTCTATAATTGAATAGTATTGTTGACTGAGCGATCTAGCTTTTTAATGGATATTTATCTTGGTTTCCTGAACTAGGAAAAAAGAAAAAATTCAGATCCAAGAGACGCATAAAATGCACCAAGGGTGCTAAGTTAAAGAAAACCAAAACACTGCAGAAATTGCTTTCTATATGAGAAAAAAGTTACAACGCTTCAAAACATATTCTCATATTAAAACAACTTGCAGTTACAAAATGCTTGTCACCCTCTGGCCTTCTGTTACCTTACTTAATGTCTCAAAGTGATTTTTTGTGTGTGTGCAACTTCGTTCATATAAGAATGTGGGATAACTGACACAAGCTAAAATGAAAAAAAACAAAAAACAACCCCCAAACCTTTCTTCTGCTGTTTTTGTGATCAGGATTTTGCTGAAGATTTCTTTTCCAACATGGCACACTGATATGAACAAGCAAAGCTTTGCAAACGCTGCCACTGCCTGCATATTCAAGCTAAAAACTGCTAGCGTTGGTTGTGTGTATGCTTTCTAAGACACTTGAGTTACACAGAGAATGATACTTCTCTGCTGTAGAGCTAAGACTACAACAACCACATATGCAAAACGCAAAATATTTTTTCCTCAGTAGTGTCAGGGATACTGTGTAAAAATCTGAGTTCTAATATTTAATGAATGCAGGGAAGAATAGCTTCTGTCTATAACAGGAAAAAATTTTGATGTCTGTACATATAAATAATTGGAAAAGGAATTTAATTAAAGTTCTGTATTGCCCTTTTTCTTTAAATATTGAAAATCCATTTGTCCTACCTGAGCTTACTGATAGCACATATTTGGATTCACACTGGGCCATATAGTCTATCCTTTTTGCATGCTTAATTTCTGAACTGAACATCAAATGGAGTTGCTCTGAAAAGCCAAAATCTGATTATTAAGATCACCAGCAGTTTATCACAGGCTGTGGGTTCATATCTATCATAAACTAGAAAACTTTGGGAAACTTATGTTATCTTTTTATTATTATTTTTTACAGCTTTGCCTGAAGATGTCTTTTGTTTCTCAGATTGAATAAAGACTAGTTAATTGTAGGCTAATAGTCCACAATTTATCACAGAATGACAAGGATATGCAAAAGTGAGGAAAAAGCTGCTTTTTCCAGGCAGGGCTCAGATGACTGCCAGTTGTTGACAGATGTTTCAGTGTCATTTACCAAAACAGGCTATTGAGACCCTGTGCCTGACTCACAGCTGTGTTTGGTTGAAGATCAGAAAGGGGCTACCTGTGCCAGTGTTACTGCTTTATATGACAGAACAAGAACTTGTTATACGTATCTAAACAGAAGCACTAGGAAAGAATGTGAATTTGCAACTCTGTTCTCCATTTTATTTGGTTTTGGGTTTTTTTTGCTGGGGGAATTTGAGTCCACTACCACTTCTAGCAGTGACTTCAGGACAAAATCTGCCTCAGGAAATTATCTGATAGCAGCTCTGGGTTGGAACTGCTCTATGTTAGCTGCCCACTTTCTGTAACTTTACTGTCAAATTTGTGACTTAATTGGCTTGCTTTGTGGTAAGTGGTGCTCCTATTCACTTAAACGGTTTTCTTTCAGCATTTCCTTCAGGGGCTACAGCCTACATTGAGAATATGGAAACTATTTCCCCAGATGGAGCCAATGAATGTTCTGAGGCCTAATAATATATGCATCCTTTTGCAATTCACTGCAGATTCCAGTAAACACTGGCCTTCATCTGAATCCTTGACTACACCACTTTCCAGAGCTCTTGGCAAGAGTGTGAGGGGAGCATATCCGTATCTTGTCATTTATCTGTGCAGGAGAAATCTGTGCCAATTTTCTAAACCTTACTTGACCACTGAACACAACAGGCAGTTTTGTGTTTAACTCTGCCAGAGAGCTATAGAGATGAAACACTCATTTTTTCATCTCCTTTTTTTTTCTTTTTTTTTACCAGCAGGATCCAAAATCCTCTTTAGCTGCTGGCTCCTAATCTCACACTTTGTGCTTTATACTTGGGCCCACTGGCAGCAGTAGCATAGAAGAGTGACAAGGTTTAGATAGCATCGCACTGCAATTCTAGCTCCGACTTGCAGATCTCCAGTTGACCCAGCACATCCTTTGGTTATGGTATGCTGGGAGCAAAGAGTTTGCAATGACCTAAGCATTAGGAACTGGGTGTATTGCACTAGATTTTGCAAATATACAAAAATTTTGTAAAAATTCAAGATATTGTGTTCACAAGCTCTTAAAATCTCAGAGAATTTTCCTTGAAACCTACTAATTTCCAGGGGTTCTTCACCCCTGGAAGAGTAGAAAAAAGCCTATTCTGGCCTGGGGTCAGATATTCAAATAAAGCCCCTTAAAGGCAGGTAAAACATAAAAAATCGTCATTGCAGTAGCCAGCAGGCCCTCAAGCAGGGTTTGCTAGGGTGGAACTACCTTCAACCACCCTGATATTTGCCGGAAAAACAACA
>VZSC01002278.1:17004-29896 GCA_013398225.1 Steatornis caripensis | reverse complement strand
CGCCCGCGCCTCCAACATGGCTGAGGTGGTGCCGCTTCTGTTGCGGCGGGCGCGCAGGGGAGGATGCTGAGCCTCTCGGGAGCCGCCGCCGCCGCCGCAGCAGGGGTGGTGAGGCCTGAGGCGGGCTCCTCTCAGCCATGGCCAGGCTGGCCGACTATTTCATCGTGGTGGGCTATGACCACGAGAAGACAGGTAGGTGTGGCTGCGCGCAGGGCTGCCCCGCGGTGCCTGGCCTCTTCCNTTTCTGTGAGACTTCTTTGCTGTAAGACAACAGACAAATGTTTTTTATTCTTGCTTGTGTATGCAGTTGCAATGTGTATAACAGAAGGCTTGCAAGAGTATAGCGGTTTTATTTGGCTGTTGTCGTAACTGATAAATGCTGATATGTTCCTGCCCGGCCCCGGCCCCCTCCCGCCTCCGGTCGGACCGCGGGAGGAGGAGACTGCCGCGCACACGGGGCGCGTGTCCGGCCGTGAGGAGGAGGGCGGCTGAGGGCGGCGGGGGCCGGCCTCACCCCGCGAAGGGGCGCAGCGCTTGACGGGGGCGAGGGAAGGGTTAATCCCCCTTTCCTGAGGCGGAGCGGGCGGCGGGAAAGCGGAGGGGCTCCTATACCGCCCGGCTGGCCGGGCCACGGCAACCTCCGGCCGAGGGGGCGGCCTCGCCTCCGTCTGGCGGCCTCGGCCCACCTGGGAGCCCCGCTAACCTTGCCCCGGCCCCGCGAGGAGCGGGCCGTGGTGCGGGGCCGCCGGGCGGCAGCCGGGCGGGGCGTACCCCGCGGCCTTACCCCCCCCGCCCGGGCCCTTGGAAACGGGTAGCGGTTCCTTGGAGGAAGCGAGGGCACCTTAAAATGTCGCCCACGGACGTGCACAGCACCGACCCCGCGCCCCGACCGACAGCCGGTGCCCAAGCGGCCGCCCCCGCTGGGCGGGCGGCGGAGGCCGGCCGGGTGCTGGAGGTGTTCGTGGGCGCCTGTTTCCCGAGGCACCTCTGCAGAANCCCCGCTGGGCGGGCAGCGGAGGCCGGCCGGGTGCTGGAGGTGTTCGTGGGCGCCTGTTTCCCGAGGCACCTCTGCAGAAAACGGCGGTACTGGCTGCCGTTCCCCCACGTTTGTACTGTTGGCTGAGGCACGTACACCCGCGGCCTCAAAGGAAAACAAAGACCGAGGGGGCTTGGAAAGCAGTCGGGCTTTTTGCCCGTTTGTCTGGGGTCTTACAGCTTGTCAGGCGCTGCAGCTAACACCTGGGGAAGCGCTGTTGGCACTCGGTGGGCTCCCCAGGACCGGCTGCTTTTCTTAGAGAATCGGGATGTTTTCTGTCTGCTCGGGTGAAAGGAAAGTGGTGTTATCTGGTATCGTTTTGTGGTTAAAGAGAGAGCGATTTCGGTTGGGTAACTTTCTGTTTTGATAATAACACATTCGTTGCTGGAGAGACCTTAAATCAGTATATAAACTGATTTGAAAATGAAGTGATTGTCAACTGGTATGTGTTTGTGCTGGGTATTTCAGAACGATCCTTTGAATGTATGTTGTTAATAAACAATGTTTTAAACAGTTGAATGTCCCCTAATTTATTTGACTATGCATAAACCAAACAACGCTCAAGTTTGTTACTCTGAGTAATTCTTTGAAGTAGCAGTTGCCTGTAGTCTGTATTTGTTCGTTCTAAAAGTGTAGCTAACAAACTCTTAGAGTAAGATCTTTTCATTTTTTTTAAAGAAATACAATTTTCAGAAAAATCATTATGTGTTTGAAGATACAGTGGCTTACAAAATTCTGCCAAGGATCTCCTGCATACTGGTGTTATCATTCTGTTAATTACCATGTGGTCTCCCCTCCCACCTCCTTTGGAAATAGACTTGTCGTACTTGCAGTGGCAAAATTATAAAACGTGAAATGGAGAGTACTTTGTGTTAAAAATAAAGACCTTCCCTTTCATCTCTGGAACATTTTCCCCAGCAGTAGTACAGAGCCCAAATCAAAACAAAGAAGAAGAAACCAAAAAATCTAAGGGTGCTTTTAAGGAGGAGACAAAGCAAGGGGGCTGCCTTCTTAAAGCGTATGATCAATCTGACATAGCTACTGTGTGAAATAAAATCACAGATGAAATTAGAAAGCTTTATGTTTGTAAAATGTCATAATCTGTAGCATTTAAGTATGTGTTTAACTTCCTGTACATAAATTGTCTCATTAAGTTTAGTAGAATTGCTTGCATGGGTGAAGTTGAGCAGATTCAGAAATAACTCCAGAACGTTAATTTGAAAAGGTCATGCCCAGAAAGTAACTATTTAGACTTCATTATTTAAATTACTTGTTGCTACTTTAATGCTTCATGCTAAAATGTACGAAGAAACAACATTCTGTTGAAGACTAGGCATGCATTGTTTTCCAAATTCCTTTACCCCCACGTGTGATCCCATAATACATGGAGTACTGACCTTTCTTTTTCCTGTAAAAGCCATAGTTTCTTGGTCCTTCTTTCTGTATGAAAAAGCAAGGGCAAACATTTCTAGGATTGTAGGCTTACTACCCATGAAGCTTTTAAATTTTTAAGTATGTTGTTTTGGTTTTTTTTGGTTTTCCCCATCTTCAACAAGATTCTGTCTTGGTTTTAATATGTTTGCTTTTGATGTTGAGTGTAATTACATTTTGTAGTGTTTTTTTTAGGAATAATCTGTGGAATATCTTTGTATAAACAAGCCAACAAAAATCCTGTAACCTTCCCCCTCTTCGCCAACCTGTATGTCAGCAGCAGTCTGGATAACATGTGCTTGCGGTTAATAAGAAAGGATGTTTATAGTAATGACTGTTCTCCCAGAAAAGCCCTGCTGCTTCTGGTATTAATCTGTAGCGGCCATCATCTGCTCTGACTTCATGTGGGTTACATGGATGTATTTACATGTGCCCCAGTATCTGCTATATACTGAAAATGTGGTAAAGATGCTGCTTTCCTGTGCAGATTAACTAGCTTTATTCAAAAACATTCACTATAAATTTCAAAAATGCTGCATTGTGCGCTTGTGCGATTTAGGAGCACGTTCTTAGATTTTTCTTGTTGCGGAAGAAACTTTGTTATTGGTGTTACAAGTTTCTATCCAACATAGTCTTAAGGGGAAGTTAATGTTTTTATTGTCCTCAAGTAAACCAAAGAGCATATCCTCTGGGGGTCAAACATTTTAAAGTTCATTCCTGTTCCAGTCCAGGCCTATGTAAATTGATGTTACTGCTGTCCTGGTGCTGTCAACTCTATTGTGTATAATCTTCCTTTCATTTTCAGCTTGCTTTAGGGTGCTGACCTGTCAAAAAGACCGGTCTTGCTGAGTATTTTGCCTGTGTCACTGTGATTTTTTTTTTTTCTTGTTACTTTTCTGCTAATTTTGCAGAGTTGGCGCTCACCAGGGTATGGGATGAATGCCAGTATCAGCATAAAGGAGGAGCAGTAGCATGCAGAAGGTGGACAGATTACTGCAGTCTGAGCTTATATCAGCTTAAATCGTCCTAGAATGTTGGGCACAAAGATGTTAGTCAGGTGCCTTAGTCTTGTGCATGCTTTGAGGAAAGTAATGAGTGCCTTTGAATAGTTCCTGTGACAGGCAGTTTATTAGTGCTTGGCAGGATGCATGAAGATTTAACCTGAGTGGAGAAAGAGCTTTGCTGTTCACAACTTAGGTGTCAGTAGACTTTCAAGCACTCAGGAAGTTAAGGAGTAGTCTTTGTGTTGTAAAGGATGATCTGTTTCACTTAGCTTCTTACGTATTTCAGGCACAGTTGACTGTATTCCTACTTAAACATTATTTAGTCTATGTCTTTCAACATAAAAGTAAGCTTAAATATGGCATAGTTCTAATTGCTCTTGTGTATTTTAAAGACTCGTTCTGAGCCGCTACAAAGAACTGTGATAGTAGCTCCTACTGGGAGTTAATGTTCACTGTCTTGACAGAGTTGGAGAAACCAGATTTAATAAATCGCCCAGATTTAATAAACCCCCCCCCCTTTTTTTTTTTGTTCTAATGACGGAAATGTGAAGGATTTCAGTGATACACCAAGGTTGATTGCGTTGCCATGTTTATTTTGCATTCAACTGAATCTTTACTAAGGTAGATAACCGCATTTTTCTCCAACATATCAGCACAATATAATGCTATTATGTAACTTGCTACAGAAAGCATTTACAGAAGTCCCTGAAGGGAACAAAGGTGCTAGAAAATGTAGGCCCTCTGGGTTAAAAGCTGGAGAAGATCCCAGAAGACCTTCCCGTATGTACATTTTCCAAGGATTTTGAAGTGTTTGATGTGCTTCACCAAAAGTTCCCATTTAATATGTTTGCATAATGGAATGTGAATGGGATTTAGGAAGAACACAGATGTTTGCAAAGAAGGGCATGAGAAAATGCCTTTTTGGTTTGGTTTGGTTTTGGTTTTGCTGATGTAAACCATAATCATAAAATTATCCCTGGAATTTACATATGATGGTACTTGAAAAAGGTAAAAGAGAGAACATCTTGTGTCTGTCTTAGCTCAGCAACTGAAAGGTAAGGTTAAAAAAAGAGAACTAAATACTGGATTTGATTAATTTACCCATACCACCATAATGACTTTCCTGCAGGATGCCGTTGTGTGCCCAGCAGTTAACTCTGAAAACCTGCAAGATGGAGCAAATGTTTTCTGTGAGACTTCTTTGCTGTAAGACAACAGACAAATGTTTTTTATTCTTGCTTGTGTATGCAGTTGCAATGTGTATAACAGAAGGCTTGCAAGAGTATAGCGGTTTTATTTGGCTGTTGTCGTAACTGATAAATGCTGATATAATGTGTAGGCTCTGTTGTGGTTGTTTCTGTTCTGATTTTTATCAACTTCTTTTCAGGAAAGCCTTTCTTGTCTAACATAGCTTCATCTCTTGGTGGATTTCGAAACTAGAGAAGTGATTGATGATAGGAAAAGTTCCTAAATGCAGTTGTCTGATTATTTTTTTTTTTTCCTGTGGGCAGATTTTATCTGTCAAGAGTATTCTTTTCTTTTTGTGGGGTAAATAGCATATAATATAATGAGGGGTTTTTGGTGTATTTGTTGTATATTCATAGTTGGGCATTCCTCTGGGCTAGTGTGTGTATAAGCAGTGGATGATTTCTTGATGTCTTGGTATGCAAGTAAAACAAAAAATGTAGAAAAATAAGGGAATCAAGCTGTTACTTCAATGGCTTTCTTACCTGTGCTGTGGCTTAATTTGACTCAAGTGCAATCTAGGAAAATCTCAAAGGGAAAGAAACCCCTTCAAAAACTAAATCCTTCTTTTTGTGGCAGAAGAATTCTTGTAGCTCTAATTTAATGAAACAGGTAGTGTACTATCAGAACTGAAGCGGAATGCAGATATGAGTAACTGTGTATTGCTACGAAATTACTGTAGTTGGCTATGACTGGAGAAGGGCACGGGTGCCCGAAAACTTTTCCAAACAAATTAGTTGCTCTAGTGTAAGCAATTATATCTTTCCACAAACCTTGTTCTTGCTCGGTTTCATTTCCAAATGCAACAGGCTCCAGAATACTGTGCTGAAATGGAATGAGAAAAGAGTATTTCCATTGCATGCGGTTGTTTTGTTTTGTTTGTTTTGTTCTGTTTTGGGTTTTTTTGGTGAGATAAGGCTGTCTCCAAAATCTGCTTGGAGAAAAAACCCCAACGAAACCACTGTTTTTTTGGCAGCATGTCTTCCTAAAATGTATTAAAGCAATTTTTTCTAATATATAATGTTGACTAAAAAAAAATTGTAATTCTGTAAGCTATCTTCATTTGTCTTAAAATGTGAGGACACAGATTCTGTTAAGGGAAGTAGCATTTCATATCTTTGGGTGTATTTTAAGACTAAATTGCAGTAAAGAAACTCTCTCCTTTTCTGTCCTGGATTGACTGTGTGGATTATCTAAGAAACAGACACTTTTCCTGCAGCATGTTCATGGAAAACAGTTTGTTATGCAAGCCTGAATACTACTTAAGCATTGGCCTTCCATAACCGCAAGCATATTTTTCAGTGGGGGGACAACGAGAATGACATTTAACTCCTCCAATGTCACAAACGTAACAGTCTTATAACACTGGAGAAGATAATTATACTGCTATGGTAGTTCATTGACATGAATTTAAAATACCAGCTACCTCCCCAGCTACTGATACTTCCAAAATAAAAAACAAAGGAAAACCACAGTCACTGTGGAATCAGTTTAAAATGTGGAACAGTAGATCCACTGTTCAACCTTGATAAACCTCAGTGAAAGTTGTGTCTTACAAATATACACTGGCAATTAGAAAGTCTTCTTTTACTCTTCCTTTACAGTAACAAGATTTTTAATTTTATTTCTAACAATAACACTATCATTATTGATGAAATTAATTTTCTTGTGCTTGGTGTTTTGGGAATTGTATTCCAATTATATGTATTTGTTGAAATAAATTCTTCCTTTGGTGTCAGTATTATATTCTGAAGTCAAGGACAATCCAATTAGTGTTGATTGGGATTTGGCAGCTAAATCCCTGCTCGTCGAGCCAAGAACATGCTTGTTATTGCTTATCTGTTAGTGACTAGATACATAATGATTTCATGTCTCTAATGTTTACAATTCTCAGTTTTCAGTCTTCTACAAATTGTAGAACATGAAAAAATGCAGCCATTGAACACAGTTTGAATTCTTTGTTTGCTTTGTAGTAGTCTTGTGCTCAAGGTAACGACTAACTAATCACAAAGTTTCTGCTAAACTGGACATAGGTAACAGACTCTTAGTACTGCAGCCAAAACCAGTACTTGGTGACAGCTAGTACAGTCTGACGTTTTGTGTAGCTGTAGTAGCGGAGTACCGATATCCAGAAAATACAAAATCATCATGATTCAGGATACAAATTCAGGACAGCTGCATACAAAACCACATTGGACCCTGGGAGACCTCAATGGATAAAAAGAAACAAAGGAATGTTACTGGGGTTACAAAACCAATCACTCAGAATTCTAAGGATGGGGAGGGGGGGAAGGTAGGAATAATGTCCTTTTAATGTGGTTCATGTGGTATTTCCTAGGTTTTAAAAACACTAAACACAGAAAATTCACTGTCTGACACTTTTATAGGTCTTCAGCAAGACTGGAAACATCCTTTAAGATGGTGGACTTACACATTGAGTCTAATGGAATAGTAACTGGAAGGAAGACGAGACATTCTGGCAGAAGATTTCTCAGATAGTTGTGGATGCAAAGGAACGCCGACTCTTTTTCCTAGAATCTTGACTTCAGTTGTGGAAAATTGTGCTTTGGAAAATGTGTTTTGTTGAGCTACTTTTGCCAGATGCCATAAATATTAATGCCAGGAGTATTTAGTGTTTTTCGTTGGCAGCGTCCCCTTCAGGCTGTGTAGCAGGCTGCGTATCGCTTCGATGTGGCTTGGCAACGCTTGCTCTGTAAGGCAGTGGCCACTCTTTCTGCTTACTCTGTTTGACACATTCTGGTATTTATAAATTCTTTCTGTCTTCTAGTTTGGTTTTCTAGGTTTACCCAGAAGAATCTCGGACCGTAGTGTGTGTCTCTCTCTCTTTCTACCTTCTTGCCTCCCTTCTCTCTGTCTAGTCGTGTTTGTCTACTCTGCGTTTTTCTGAGATGAAGTCCTCTTGTCCTATCAGTATGATTTCTTGTGGTTTTCATCTCTTAATAAGTATCAATTTCTCACATAAACACCAAGGCCAGATTTCATCCTGGCTGTAAATTCCAGACACAGAAGAGTGATTGCTAGAATTTTATTATAGGCAAAAAAGTCCCTTTCCCCAGTCTATTTCTATTTCTTAGAAACAGAAAAAGTATTTGGTGTGAAGTTTTCTTTAATAATTGAGCTACAGACAGATATTAAGCATTGAGACTTCAGGTGGTACGTTTAGTTTGGCCAAATAAGAAAGGGTTGAAAATAGTTATAGAATAAGAGTTTAGACCACCCTTAGTAATGCTTATGGCTGTTAGCTGTTTGCATATCTAAAAAGCATTGCACTCATGCTGCTTCTTAGTTTCTTGTTAACTGCACGAGTTGTAGCACAATAAACCTTTTAGCTTGATCGTTGCATTGTTAAACTCTCTCCCGTTTTAGATTTGTACATTTAACACATGTATTTATGCTTTGGACAGAAATACAGACACTCGTCCTTTTTGGTGACTATTGTTCTGTGAACTATAAATATAATTCCTAAGTGGCAGTAAGCATAAACTGACTGTATGACTAACAAATACTCAAGGCTTTTTTCAAAAGGACAAAGTTATGATCTTGTCATGAATACAACTGGAATGAACTTTTAATTATTGAAATACTGTTGAATGGGCATACTGTACTTTTTAAATAACAGTAAAGTAGGAAATCTGGTTTTTAATGCTATTACACAGGCTGCTTTTCATAAAAATGCAAATTGCAATTGCATTAAAAAAAAGAAGCCAGCCACTCACTTTGTTCCTGCAGAGATGTTTCTTCATAATTAGTCTCTTTTCCCAGAAAAATATATAGTAGTTTTACGAAGCTTGAGCAATGACTAAACTGTTAGTGTTCTATAGTAGTTAGTACATGCAATTTTTAAACTAAATTTAACACAAACCATTCTAGTAGAAGTTACAGAAGGATTTAGGTTTTGTTTCTTATTGACTTGTAACTTGTGAAGAGAGAAGTAGGTTTCATATTTTTGAAGAATTTAGAATTTCTTAAAGAAGATTTCAAAGGAAAATTGATTATACTTTTTCTTCCTAAAAGACAGATTTAAACCCACGCTTCCCCCCATATTATTTACTCTACGTCTAGTCTCTCTCTTTTAGGTTGTGAGTTCTCAGAACCTTCAGTCTGTGTGAATTTTTTTTCTTTGCTGTTTTTTGTTCAGTGATGGACACGGCTCTCAATACTGATCCTGTAGGAGCTGGCAGCGGATGCTAATGTGGTTGATTTGAAAATTATTGAATTAATTGTGTCTAGTAGAAGGGTCTCTTCTTTCCCAGCTTTGAAAATTCATAGTACTTGTAAACCCTGGAGATGGCTTTTGTGCACTTCAGAAGATCAGCGCTCGTTTGGTAGAGTGGTGGGTCCTTGTAGAGGTTCTTGGTGCTGTGGCTGGTGGGCTTCTAGGCAGAATTTGATTTTTGTGAAGTAGCTTAGTCTGGGGCCTGTAGAGACCAGAACAACAGATTGTGGCTGACTGCAACTGAGGAACTAGTTGGAATTCCCTGTTAAAGGAGGGAAGAGCTGCTGTCTGAGCATTGCCTTTGACTTTGGGCTTCACCTCACATTTCTTAGAAATATAATTAATGAATTATTTTATGCATTTGAGGAGCTCCTTGCTCTTGCAAAATGGGAAACTAACTAGTGTGTGTTTCTCATGATCAGGAAGCTTCAGCAAAAGGTGGAAAGCTGAAGGATTGAAATGGATGCTTTTAATAGTATTTCCAAACCCGGTAAGATAATGAGGCATATACACAGAATAAAAGTATGTTTTCTGTGGTAGTAAATAGCCAGAGTTTAGAGTTCAGAAATTCATGCAAGTTTTCAAAGTGCTGCAGTGCTACAAGTTTCCTATCTAGGTATTTTATAGTGGCTAAAACTGAAGTGCTTATTTTAAGTAGCAAATTCTGGTCCACTTGGCTAAAGTGAGTTAAGATAATGCCTGTGGAAGTCTCAGTTTTGCCCTTTAGCTGGAGACAACTGCCCCTACAGCAATTTTAGACACTTGTGCTAGTTCCATTAACGAGCTGAGATTTTGACTCAAGCTGCCAGTAAACATGCTTTAAGCTGAGACCCCTGGATTTGTATTGACTTTGGTTGAGGCATGGGGCACGCGTTCCCTTTTTCCAGCTCTGAGGGGTTGATATTTCCAGCAGAGAAGCAGCAAAAAGAACTAGAACATCCCAAAACATCTGTTGGTTGTACTAGGACTAGAGTGTCAAAGCTATGGTGTATCAGCTGTGATGGCATTATAATTCAGCAGGAAAGCCAAAGCAAGTGTCATGCTTTTTCAGTTACAGGCAACTGAAAAGAAAACAAAACCATAGAGAGCTGCATGTTTGTGATTTGGAATTCAAAACTCTTCTTTCAAAAGATTCTCTTTCCTGTTTGATTAATCTGCATAAATAATGATACCAGGTTTGCCACTGAGTAAACAGTGTTGATTCAAGTAGTGATACTTTTGTAAGGTTGTTGTTTCAGTACTGTGTTTTCCAAATATTTTGTTTATAGTGTTTATTGTGAAGAGAGATGAGATCATACATATTTAACAAAATATCCTTGCAGAGGCTGTTTTTATTGTTTTGTTCTCTTTTGCCACATGGCATCTTTATGAAAGAGGCAAGACTATTACTGAAGCATGTTACTGAAGCAAGTGGGCTTGAAACATATCCAGAAAACACACTTTCAACCTTTCTGACCTTGTGAGATGTTTTTGCATTTTTAAAAAAAAAAAAGTTTGCTTATGTCTTTGCTTATAGGTTTCTTTTTCTTTTTTGTCTTTTAAGAAAATATGGTCCAGTTTTTTAGTAAATGGCCCATTTTTAGAAAATTGCAGTTCAAGAACACGTGGCTTCGCTGATCTCGTCTCTAGACATAGTCATTGATAGTCATAGCTGCTGCTCTGAGTAGTAGTAGAGTAGAAGACAGAAGGTAACAATTTACATCCATCCTTAGCTCTAACAAAAAAGAGGATTGTTCTTCGTTGCAATGAGTAGGATTTTAGAGGCCTAACTCAGAAGACTATTGTTTTAATTATCTGTTGTTTTCTTGATAATATGCTTACCATTACTTGAAGTTGGAAAACCCAGAGGTAAGATTTAAATAAAAGTAATAATAATAAAGGTCTTAACTTGTACTGGACCTGTAGTGTCATATGTCTTATGGAAGTGACTTTGGAGATGTTCTCTTTCTCAAAGCTGTGACGGCTAAAGACAGGATGCTGAAAAATAAAACCCGTGGAGTTGTATATGTTCTATTTATTCTCTGCCAATGTGCTTAAAGTATAATAAAGTTCGTGGGTTGCATTGTGTCCCGTTGTTAACCTCTCTCCTCCTTCCCTTCCCTGTTCCCCCCAAAAATCAGTAATATTTCTTGTTTCAGGTTTCTGGTAAAACTTAGGTCATGGCTATTAATAAAATACTTTGAAATCCTGAAGCATATACTCTTGAACTGCAGCATATACTTCTGAATTAAAAATCAGTTCCTGTTTATTAAAACCACTTTTACTCATTCTTATTTGTGTTAAAAAACCCCCAAGGGTAAATATTTCAAAAGAATATAGAAATTGATCGGATATTCCGATCAGTTTCTGTTATGTGTCCTTGTGTTTGATAATCAACTATATCATCCAGCTATCTGATTTTTTGCTGTTTTCTCTCAAACTACACAGGTTTTGTAGTAAGAATTATTATTCTGCAAAACTCTTCAACTGCCTCCCCAACTCCAAAAGGACGAGCATATGGCTTCTGTGAAAAATCAGAGGACTCTAAATTTTTAAAAAATCCCCATATGAAGTCTGGAAATGAACAATAATTGTTGAGCAGTAGGAATCCCTAATAACTTGCTGTCTAAATCTGGTATGTACTCCCTACCTAATATTAAGGGTGCTTTCTGAAAGGATCAAAAATAGATTTGCGGAGGCCAAAACATAAGTTCTGTGTTTTATTAGATTTATGGTTTTATGAAGACTCTGAATCTTTTTTATTCTTACGTGTTTGACAGATACCAAGAAGAGATTTGGACTGCAGTAATCCTAATGTAGTTGTACAAAGCATCATACACTTTTTACAGTTTTTACAGCAGAGGGATAAAGATTTTTGTCAACATTGTCTTTCCAATCTTTATTTTCAGCAAATTTTCATGTCTGGGTTTTTTTAAAGAATCTAAGCTGTTGCTGCTTAAATGGTAAGAGTCTCAAGAGCTATGAGTAGATTAAAGGATAGAAGCAAGTGGTCACTATTTGTAGGCAAAGTTTGTAGCATGGACTCCCAAAGTTAATTTTGCAGGCCTTTGTTGTTCAACTTATAAATACCTGGTAAAAAGAGATGTGGTGTAGTTAGGGGATGAGACCTGAAGGTGATTTTAAAAAAAAAAAATTAAAACCATTCAGGGTAGCTGAATCTAAAGTTTATGGTGAAGGGCTCCAGAAAGTGCTTGTGATACTGAGTGACTCCATGTTAAAATTTTGGATAAATGCGGTTTTGATAAATACAAGCTAAAGTACAAGCAGTGGTGAGAGAAGATGGTCCTAACATACATTTACAGCAATGATCTCCAGTTTAGCTATTGTCACTTAGTGAAAAAGTTCTTGGAACTTGTTGGGACAGTTCTCTGTAAACATCAACTTAATGTCTGGTGGTAATGGCAACAGTAAACTCAGAAATAACCAATACGGAATTCTGGAAAAAAACCCAAACCACCACCAAACATCGTGATGTTGGGAATTGCAGCCTAGGGGACAAGAAGGGATTAGGTGAATCCCAGAGCTCCTGTTTGGCTCTGGTTTCTGTAGTCCTGAGTCTTAAGAAAGACTGGACAGGACCTGTGGGAATCACCTGATCCATTCTTCTCCTCCAAGGCACAATCAGCTGTAGCCTTTGCTGGTTGGGATGGACCTTTGTATAACTCATTCTTAAAACCCCTCAATAACAGCACTTCACAACCTGCTTTGTCAGTCTCTTTGAGTGCTACTCTGACTTTTAGAAGGGTTTTCATGGTGTTTGCCTCAAGTGATTTTTGGTACAGTTTCAAGCTTGTTATTTCTCCTTGGGAAGTGTGGTGACCAAACTGGATGTGGCAGCTTACACAAAGTCTTACCAATACTCAGAGTGAGACTGTTATTTGCTGGTTTTGCAGGCAATTCCATGTGTAGACATCGCTCTGATTTTTTTTTTTTTTTTTT